>JAZKJV010006139.1:0-174502 GCA_037367405.1 Ottelia alismoides | reverse complement strand
TGGGGTCTCTAAAGGCAGGACCATAGTTGCTGGAGTGACCTCTCCACGAGAGCCGATGAATTCAAACAACAATCATCCCACAATATGAATAATTAAACAATTCAATGCAAATGTGAAGTCAAAATTTATTATAAATCCTACAAATAAATGTGTATAGTGGTTAAGTATGTGTAAGGTGTAGAACACAGGGAAGAAACATGTGTATCAAGTATTATTTATTGCTACGTAATGTATGTAACTATGTAGATATATATCTTCTATGTACTTAGTGTTCTTGTGAGTTTTTTAATTAGTTGTTTTCTATGGATTTTTATATTTTTATATTTTTATTTTCTTGTTATATTTTTCTAATTTCTAATTTCTTTTTCTTTTTATTATATATAAGAGTATACAT
The DNA here is from genome assembly GCA_037367405.1 of Ottelia alismoides. Lineage (NCBI taxonomy): Eukaryota > Viridiplantae > Streptophyta > Magnoliopsida > Alismatales > Hydrocharitaceae > Ottelia > Ottelia alismoides. The sequence goes on along the minus strand of JAZKJV010006139.1, from coordinate 174,108 downwards.
GTCACTATATGTAATAATATATATAATACAAGCTATATACATTATATCTAATAAATATAAAAATTCAATAAATACAAATAAAAATATTCCTTTTTATTTTTTTAAGGTTTTAAAATATATTTATTTATAATTAATAATATTATTAAGGATATAAATATAAATATATATGTATATATATGTATACATAAGTATGATATATGGTATTCTATTTATAAATATATCTTTATATATTTAAAATTATAAAATAAAATGTTTTTGTGTCTTTATATTTTTTTCTTTTATTTTTTTTTGATTTTTAAGTGAATTTTACTAATTTTATGTATTTTTAAAGTCAAAAATAGTCCAAATAAGGGAAGAGATAAATAAGCCCAATTGTTTTGAGATTTAAAAATATAAAATAAGTCGAAAATTTAACGAAAACTATTTTTAATATATACTAATATGTACATATAAAAATATATGATATAAAAATATTTTTTAGAATTTTTGAATTTTTTTAGGATTGAAGAGGGTTTTCTATTTTTTGTTTTCTCATGTATTTTATTGATTTTTGGTATGGAGTGATAAAATATAGTAATAAATAATAGCTTTTTTTATTTTAAAGCATGTTTTACACTTTTTTGTAATTTTCTTTTTTAAACATGGAATAAAAAGGCTCCTTTTAAATTTTCATAAACGGAAAAGGCATATAATATGCCAAATGGAAAACATGATGTGAACGGGCATACGATTAGGCATATTCTCTTATTTTTGTGTAATTTTTGGAGCATGAAAACTGTTTATAAAAAATAAGAAAGAATAAATAAAAATATATAAGCTGGCAAGGGCATTTATGGAATATAAATAAAAGGTTAAGTGTTACATGCAAAATACCCAAAAGTTTTGAACTTTAATTACAAATTTTTAAACTAAACTAAAATATTAAAACCCGAAGGGGTACAAGTGCAATTTGACAACTCACGTGGGGGACCATGTAAGATGACTTAGAGGTGGACCTAAATGTAATTTTCAATATGTATATGGGTTCCTTTGCAATTTTCCATAAAACTTAACACTTAATTAAATATTTATAGGATTCTTTAAATATTACAAAAAGGTAGAGGGGGTTCTTACAATTTACCCCAACACGTGTGCGTTATCGTGCGACGTTGGGTGATCCGTGTATCCTCACTTAAGACACATCTGACGGTTCATGGCTCTCCATAACGCTTTGCTTCCAACAGCTGAGATTAGATCTCAACAAATATTTAACGAGCAAGCGTGGGCTGGATCAGACGATAGTTGTATCTCTTGGAGATTCGTTCTTTATCGAAAAGTCGGTAGGTGGTCAGGATGAACTGATGAAGAACTCACTTCTAGTGAGTTTTGATCCTGCGTTTCTTGGCCCTCCGGCCACCCGGGGCTCTACTCAGCTTCCTAGGCCTTCAGATGAGTCCGGGACCCTCATATTGGGTCTTGGAGATCTAATGCCTAGAGTTTCTTCCTGGATTTTAATGACTTCTAGAAGAGGTCATTGTGCCTACTCTCTGCACAAGAAGAAAGGGGGTGCTATTGCAAAGGCCTTAGACCCTTAAATGGCACAAACTAGAAGAAATCAGATGGGGCATAGAGCTCTTGTCGATGGCGATGTAGGGAGATCGAATCATTGATTCATACGGTAGAAGGGGGAATGTGGGGGAAGATAGAGAACGTATAGGGGAGTGAAGGATGGAAAGTAGGGTATAAGACTGTCCAAAACGGATGGATTTAGTTTAAAGCTCAAGCTCCAGGTCAAATTGGGTCTTTTTAGTTTAACCTAATTTACGAACTAAAGTAGAAATTAAAGTCTGGAAATGAAAGAGATGAAGAAAATTTTGCAGACCTATATCTTCTCCATACATATTCAAAATTGACCAGAACTTATCTTTATTATTCATAAAATAAAATTATCTATTTAATGAAGGTGGTTTCATTCAATTTGGAGTTAAGATGATTCAATTTAGTTATTCCTTATAATTTTAAGTTTCTTTTATTTTTATAAATTTGTAAATATTATTTAAAACACATGTACATAATTAAAATAGAATAACATAATAAAAAATAAAATAAAATAAGTGATATACTTCAATACATAGGTAAAACATACATATAATACACATATGTATTTATGTACATACTTAACTAAGTATGTAAATAAACTCAAAATATATACAACAAAATACCTAAATATGTCTTTAAACAAATTGTAAATATATCAAATACATGTATATAATAGTAAAATATAAAATATAAATTAAAAATATAATATATAAAATACAAGTATATTTACCTATATATACATGTAAATATTAACCTATAATAGATGACCTTATAAAAGTAATTAAAATTGGAATAAAATACAGCATAAAATTATAAATATTTTGTATATTTTAAACAAAAATTAACCAATTCATTTATTAATTTATATTGACTATAAATGAATTTTGGCATTAGAATTTTCTGGTTGGTACCGGTGGACCAACTAGAGGCCGGGAAAAGTTGACCTTGGTCAATTGTACTCCCTCGCCAGCCACCCCTGTCAGAAGTTCATGAGAGGCCTTTTTATCCCCATTTTCTCTCCACCTCCACTCCTCCCTCGCCCTCGAGCCCTTCACCCTTCCACAACCTACACATGCACCTCCCTCGTCTGATTCATGCTTCCTACATACTCCTTCTTTACATGCAATCCCGCCTCAAAACCAGCCACTTTCTTCGCCTATAAAGGTGCCTTCTTTGTCATTTTTGTAACCAGATCACTACTGAATAGTTCTTGGCCCCTCATACCGGCCCTAAGGTTCCTGTCTAGTGATAGGAGATGCGTGGTCATCGTTCTACAACGAGGATGAGATGGTCAGAGCTCGATTCACCATTGTCGGAGTACACCCCTCCATCAGTTTTGTGTCCTTGGATAAATATTCAAAATTGAAGGTAAACATAAATAAAAATTAAAATGAAAATGCATGAATGGTGCATTGGGGAACTTTTTAATTTAAAATACCTATTGGGTCATGTGGTGCAATTTCACTATAAAAGGGCAACTTGATGATTTGCAGAACAATGAATGGTCTTGGGGTGTAATTTGCTTAGGTCGCATGCGGGATGCACATTACCAAGGCTCTTAATCCTACGGTGGAGCTCATGCTTTTCATTGTGATCCTATGATTTAGAAGTCCATACATGGTGTTCGAAGAAGGCTTTGACATTATGTTGATCGATGGTTGGGATGGAAGAATTTGGAGGATCAGAAGAAGGGAGGTACCTTGTAATCCAACACTTGACATGAGTTCCTCTTCTCCTCCTCCTCCTCCTTCTCCTCCTCCTTATCTACCCTGAATTTAAACTGAGCTACGATGACAAGGGAAGCATGGCGATATGGATCTTGGATTGCGATGGTGGAATGTTGTGAAGTTGTTGCTTGATGGGTCTCCTTAGTCGATGCATAACTGAGGGGAGTCAATGGTGTGGCAGAGCTGTAGTAGGAGATGATGGGAGATGCTCATGTTATTTGGATCGTCTTCAACACGCGGTGGCTCATGATGACGGGAGGATGACATGCTTGGCGATTGACTTCTTCTCTTCAACGTAGCTCCCATGGAAGAAATAAACTATTGAAGACTATGCATACGCTCTAGCTCCAATTAGGGAGTAATGAACATGCAAAGTGGTTGATGATGACTCGAGTAGAGCTCAATCACGGCATGAAGGTAGTATTGGAATAGGGTTGAGGTAAAGATCTTGATATGCGAAGAAATTAAGGGCATAAAGTCGTAGCCCTTATAGAGCTCTAGGTTTGATCGAATGGAGAATTTGTAATGGAAAAGAGAGAGGTTCCTAGATTTGATAGGTTGGTTACGATACGAATCAAAGAAGAAATAAGGCATAGAAGGAGATTGTGGGTGATATGGGAAGATAACAGAAGATAAAAGAAAAAGAAAGATGGGGAAAACATAAGGAAGGGGAAAAGGAGAAAATGGATAAGAGGTTACCTAGAGATGTATATTGCATGGTTTATGAGCTCAAGGGCGTCACTGTGATGAAGGCGATGCACCTTCAAAGTTCAGCCCACTAAAAGATGGTTGCAAAGACAAAGGCACATTGCCGGATCTTGCATGGAGATGTCGTTGCTCGAATGGGGACTGATGAATCTGTGATTCATCACTCTAATTAGCTGAAAATAAAGCTTCATCTTGAGAAATTAGGTGCGTTCATATATTTATATCTCAAAAATAGCATTCATGCACTTGTAAATAATTTGCATAAATTAGCATTTCATTCAGCATTCATGATTCATTTGTAAATATCCACCTAAGTTCAATCATTTTTAATTAATTCATCCTAACTCCAATTGACCTAAAACTAACTCCATTATGTAAATATCACTAATATTAACCAATCAAATATCCTAAAAATATTAACTTTTTGAAATAAACCCAAACCCTAATTCCAGGACAAAAAACCTTAAATACTGATATCTCTCTCATACCATGTTTAATTCAATCTACTCACATTTGAATTAATGTACGTTCAATTATCTACAAATCAAGATGAAATTCAAAAAAATATGCGTTCATTTGTGAAATATGGGATTTGAGAAATAACTGTATATTGCATATATTTACTAATCTTTGATAATATTTCATGCACATATTTGACTTTTTTCCATTTATTTCTTTCATTTATTTATTTCATATCATATTCTAATCAATAACAAAAATAAAAAAAAAATAAAAAACATGAGAAAAGCCAGAAAAAGAGGGATCCTGACTTGAGATACTAACCTAATTCAGTTGTATATATTTCACTTCATTGATTTATTTTGACTTAAATTAAAATATAAAATTCCTAAAAAATTACATTTGAGTCCATTGCATTATTTTACATCATGTTTAATTTTTTCATACATTATTCATCTATATAAAACCAAATAATATCAGAAAACTAAAAAACGATATTTTATATACATAGAGTATCACCAAAAAATCATAACTGGCAAAGTTGAGTCAATTTTGCATGTGAGTCCTTCATGAACATTGTATAATGCAATTCATGGCAACATTTTTCATTGTAGACATTTTTATATTTGAGGTCATTTGCTATTTTTAATATATTTTTCTTTTCATTTTATGCATTGGTCAAAGTCAACTTGTACATTTGGCAATACAGATTGGTCCACCTAAGTGACTGGTCAAACATGCCTTTTCTAAGATCTAAAAACTGCATATTATAGCTATTTAATTTCTCAACATATAGATAATTCAATTGGATTTTTATGATCACTATTTATTTTATTAAAATTAAAGTTATGAAAAATTGTATATTTTACCCATTTCACTTGTTTAATTCATAGAAGATCACATATTCATCTAATTAGTAAAAAATATCATTTCTAGGTTTAATGTGTTCTATCATGTGCTCAGAAATCTTGCAAAATGGTGCTTCATATTCTATGAAATAATTATTAATTATATTCAGTAATTAAGTCATAACTAGTGTCCAGAGTGTATCATGTTCTCCTTATAATCATATATTTACAAAAATTAAATTGCAAAATATTAATGTTGGTTGTTTTTCAAATTAAAATTATTTAAAATCATTGTATTCATAAAAAATTCACCAAAAAATCATTTTAATTAAAAACTACCAGAAAATGGCATATATTTATTTATTGTATTTATACTCATGATAAAAATCACTCATTTTTATTACTATGTATATAAAAATTTGCATAAGACCCCAAAACAATTCCATGTTTTCATTCATGCAATCAAAAAATACATAAAAATCATTTCATATAGATTTCAAAAATATATTCTTTTACCAAAATCACACTTCTTGTAATTTCTAGATAAAAAGGAAGTTAAAAAGTGCACCGTTAGCCTAGATTTCGTTTTTGTGTTGTTAGTCCATATAAACTTCATCTTTGAAATTCCCAAAAAATATGTTAGGATTATTTAATTTATTCTAACTCCAACATATTTTTCTTAAATTTTTGTGATAAGTTTTGAGACTCAATCATGCTATGTAAATAAACCTAATATCTATGTATTTTCCTAGATTTAAAAAATCACCATCATTTCACCATATTATCACATTGCATATCATTGTCTTAATCAAACATTAAGTAAAAAACATCTATGTAAACCTTTATCTTTGCTCTCTTTTTATAATTAGGTCCTTTTTTGCTTCCATGTTTTTGATCTTGGGCTTTAACCCGACCACAACCTTAATTTATTTAATTAGTGTGTGGTTTTTGATAAATTCATTGAATCTTGTGATGCAATTGTTCTACATAATTACAAGAGATAAAAATGTGATTTTCAAATAACGCCATTGTTGGGGAGGTAATTGACTTCGAAACAATTTTAGATAACTTAGTGACTTAGGCTTTATGTCTCCTTGGGTATCTGAATCTGGAGGATTTGCATTTATTTTTATTTTTTATTTTGTAGTGTTATTTTTTTATTATTTCATATGCATTTGCATTTCTAGTTGCATTATTATTTTCGTTGTAGTTTAACATTAGGACCTAAGTGGTGCAGTCAACTTTTAGGATCTGGGTAGCTTAGAGAATGATGCTCAATTGAACCGGTTATAAAGGCACAAAACTATGAAAATTAAAGTAAAAAGTTTTTCTTAGTTTTTTTATTTTCACATTTATTTATTGTAACAACTTTTAATATTTGTGAACAAACACTTTTGGGCCAGTTTCGACCTCGGTTAGGTGGTCAGGACTCAACACGGTTTTGGTTTTCTTCGCATTTTTCTAGTTGTTTCTAGTAGTTTTATGTGAGTGCTTAGTGTGACTTTGCACTGTTAAGGCTCGGTAAGATTGTAATAGAACTATCTGCCTAAGGACACGACTTTACTCTTGCATTGTATATAATGTAACCTTTTTTTGATTTTTGTTTTGCATTCTGCATGGATAGTGCTATGAGGCACCATAATCCCTCTTAGTATCCATCATTATTTTCTAAATAGCATTTCATGATCTTCTCTTTCTACTTGATATTTTCAATCCATAAACGAAAAAGATCCACACTGTAATTGCATTAAAAATGTCCAAAAAGTTGAAATAGAAATTTAAAAAAGAGATTGCTAATATGACATTGACCAAATAAAATCTACAATGGATTAATTGCTTATTTTAGAACCCTTGATCATTTTTTATAGGTATGCTCTCTAGACCGAGTGAGGCATGTGCCATAAAGTTAGAGCCCGAATCACCGGACAAGTGCATTAGAGTGTGTATCTTGACTCTCTGGATACAATTTTTGAGGCCGGCTATTTCCACAACCTAAATGATAATTTTAGTGTAAGGTTAGTAATTGTGGATGCTCAAGGTCCCGATATTGGACATTTCTAAAACCTGGTATATCTGGGAAGAGGGGTAGTCTTGGGATAGAACCAACTACGCCCAACAACTTGTTATCGAAGATTCCATCTATGAGTTTGTTTAATGAAATATTGATATAAATTCATATTAAAGTCAATAATATTTAAGTAAGCTAGACTTTTACGACTTTCACCATGTGACGTGGGAATCATGGGTTTGTATTACATATTATTTGCAATGTGATTGTTCGTCTGCACTCTTCGCACATTTCTCGAATTTCTTTAATTAATTGCGTGCTCCCATTTGTCCATCACATGTCAAGAATGGAGATTGGAACGATGTTCGCTCGAACTTCATGAGCTTTGAATGATCCATTCCTTTCATTCTTACATATACGAGATGACCCTCTTCTCTTAACTTTCTGGCCTAAGATGACTCTTTTCAAGTTTAATAAAAATCCCTTTTGTGAGATAGGTCAAATCGTTGCCTATTCTTCCTTGTCTCACATTAAGGAAGACCCTCACCTTGATGCTTCTCTTAAAACCTCTTCGACCCATCCTAATTCTGACCCTTTTCTCTTTGACAATGAGGAAGATTGTGGGAAGATTTCATCGAAAAAGAATTCTGAGGAAAACAAACTGAGATGGGGCACTTAAGTGTTGAAAAGTACTGACTATCCTTTGTTAATATGTTAATTTTGTTGTAGTTGGATACTAAGCGACAACACAAAAATCATAAAAAGTACGAAACTAAGTCAAAAATAGTATATGTTTATTTAGCATGAGCGAGCCTCAAGGTTGATAGTATGTGGCAAATAGTGTAACTCTAGTTCAATTTAAACAACTAAGAGAACTAATTTTCAAAGATATATTTTTTTGGTATTCTTTATGCAAATAACAATGCAAAATGTATAGTCTAAAATAGATAAAAATATGCAAGAGCAATGATATAAGATGAAAATGCAATGAAATGGGTTGTATTTGAAATCTAAGGTTTAATATCGTATACAAAGTATTTTTGCAAATAATTATTGAAGGTATAAAACATAATGCAAAAATGGGATTAAAAATATTATGGGGCCTTAAAATGTAATAAAATATTTCAAGATAATTTTTGGGGAATTTTTAAAATTGATTTTAGAGGAATAGAAAATGCACATTTTAGGTGAAAAGAAAATGTATAATTTTTTAAATACCTAGAAAATACTATTCATTTTTAGCAAAAATATATTTTTCGGAGATGTAGGATATTAGGCACCAAATGAAATGTATTTTTTAGTTTTATAATATAAAATGCATGCAAGAAAGTTGTACCAAGTTCATGATATTTTAGCTAATTTTCGCATAAATTAAGGCCAGAAATTGTAAATTTGGTCAAAATGTGAGATATGATGAAATGCACTTACTCTAAAGTTTTGGAGATTTTTGGCAATATTTGAATTTTTTATTTTAGGTGAAACCAATGATTTTTAGTAATTAATTTTTAATACATTGCACTATTAATTCATGTTGAAACCATGCCAAATGTAGAATTAAATAAGGAATCCAGAGGAGTTTGATTTTTGGTAAAAAATATAATGTTCGACCAACTTAAAAATCGATTAAACAAATAACCCTATAATTTATTTTGAGGAAGGCATGTATGCTTTCTTTTGAAATTTGGAATAAAGTAAATCACAAGTAACACTATAAAATGTAATTTTTGGAAAGTTTCCGAGAAATGGTGATGCTGTGTGATTTTCAGAAGTAAGAAAATGGGAAAAATATAGTAACTTTCAATCTTTGACTTTTTAGTAAAGCAATCACGAAGCATATTAATATAATCCGAAGATTAATTGATAGTGTATAATATACTTGATATTATGATATTTTTGCTTGTGTGAAATAACAAAAATTCTGTATGCAAATCGATGCTCAAACATAGAACATTTTTGTAATATTTAAATTAAAAATAAATTAATTAAACAAAGGAGTTTTATCAGTTGTGCCCTCCTTAAATATTTCAATATCAGTTATGTCCCTCCTTTTTTTAGAATATTATTTGTACCCCTGACTTATTCCATAATTATCACATGTGCCCTTACATTAGTTTGACCATCAACAAGCTGACTTCTTGAAGTATTTTCCATACAATCAGTTCCTTTTCTCTAATTTTACTTTTATCAATACCTATATTGGAAGCAATATGTTGTCTAATTAGACCACAATTACAAATGTCTGGAAAAGTTCTATTGCTATTTCATGAGGTAATCTGCATTATTGTAATAAAAGGAAAGGACCCACTATAATGACGGAGCACCTCGAATAAACTACTCATTTACCAATTAGAGTCTCATGAAATCTTCCCTCTTTACCTTCAATTACATCTGAAAAGAACTTGTAAACTTTATCATGACCATCCCTCATTGGTTATCCATGAATTCCATTATTAAGAAGTGTATCCACTTCCTCTTGTACTAGTTTTTCTTGACACATTACTAATTCTCCTAGTGTCGATCTATTTGTTGTTAATAAATCAATATAAAACCATGGTATAATTAAGAGGGGCACAACTGTCCAAAACACCTTCCTGCCTTCTTGTAACAACCCCGCTCCATGCTGATCCAGATCTTGTCCGAATATTTTTGTGTGGAGAGTTATTATATCAATCAACTAAGATCTAGTCATCCAACATCAAATATAAAATAATTAAGGATCCAACTACAACTAAATTCATTGAAATGAGAAGATGTCTACATATAATCATCATGAAACAAAAGAACAAGATATAAAATATTTCAAAGATAAAGTGCATGACATGAATGCTTTTATTACATGACGACAAACATTCACCCCATATAGAACAAAAATAACTACTGTAGGAAGGTAATTAAAATGAAGGACCACATCTAGGTAAGAAGTAACTAGTCCTCCAAAAAGTCACAGTGTCTCCTCTCGAACAACTCATTTACCTAGGTCAGAAATCACAAGGTGAACTAAATATCCCAATCAAGTAATATACACAAAGGCGATGTCAAGGAGAAAAGTGTCAGGTAATGAGCAATTTCATCAAATATTCATTTAACAAAGTTAATAATATAATTATAACTTAAAATCGGGTAAAGCATGACATGCTTCTTAATACAATTTCACTTGCAGGTATAGAAGACCACTAACGAGAATGAGAAAGCAATACTAACAATTGTTATGACATTCAATACGCATTTGAAGATTATATGAAACCGTGTTATGCAATTCACTGAGTACAGCAATAGAGACTAAATAATTTCATTTCTATTTCAAGATTGTCAAGCAAACTTTGATAGTTAAGTATAAGGGGAGGAAATAACACCGGATTCATGTTACGACAAGCATCAAAAGGTATTCTCAATCCCCATTACTATACGTGATTGAGTGGCCACTCTCGAACTTATTCCATACTAAGGCTCCACAAGTATGATTATAAGGTATTTCTTGTCACTATGAGACAACACACAATGACATAATAAGCAATCCTTGTCACATGAGAGATAACACATATGTGACGTGTGTGTGTGTATAAGATTAGGCCCCCGTAGTACGACATAAACTCTCTTCCATTCCCTTGAGTTCGAGTTGAGCCATCACATAGTCTACCCAAAGCCCTCCGGGTTCTTATGTTCATATTAATCCAAGTACTTAAGTGAAATTTTCTTCATTGGTAACATTAGTAAAATGCAGTGGGAGACTAGTCCATAACTTAAAGAACCTAAGTTCTAAGTGGTACGACTCCAAGTTATCTAAAATAACTTAAGGACAGGGGTCCTCATCAGTATCCCAATACATCTAAGTTCCTATCTCTACTTCCTATTACATTTGAGTGACGACATTTAGATCAAAATATATAACTAAGCATACAATGTTCATGTATTAATATGAAGTTAATAGAAAGGAGGATCACAAATCATCCCCAACACTTAGCAAGCTAAAAAGAGAAAAAGTAGCACTAAGAGGATAACGAACCACTCTAAACCACTTCATATTTACTAATTTTATCAGGACTATCAATTATAAAAAAACATGCTAGCTTTTATCCATCATTAATGTTATCAACATAATCACAAACTTTGAGCAATGTATAACATTCACAAAGAAACTAGTGTCCAATAATAATAATAATTTTTAGGCTCAAACAACACAATATAATTCAATTATATCTCAACAATATCTGTATACAAAAAAATATGATTTAAGACACTATTTATGACTTAATACATGCTCCATTTTGTAGATGAACACCCATTACAAGCATAAATAATCACATTTAGATCATAAAGATATTTTCGTAATTTTTCGTAATTTCCAGAATTTTTTCACACTTTTCAAAATTCAAAATATATAGGATTTTTCTGGAATTTATAAGAACCCAAAACACTTATTTAAACCAAAGTAGAATTCTAGAGACCTCCATGCAATTTTACAAAGATGACAAGGTAATTAACTACTGCTAATTCCCTTTGAAGAAGTCATCCGGGTATATTTGTTAATTTTTCCAGATCTCTTATCCTCATGTATAGGCCTACAAACCTTTTATTTAATGGCTAAAAGGGAGTAATCTAATTATAAAAAGGAATAAGATGAGGGATATTATCATAAAATACTCAAAAGAAGAGGTCCTTCACCGCACAAACTCTTCTCTCCATTGGTGTGTGTAGGTGCCACACGACATTCAATGATTGGGTCTTCCACGTAAGTGGATGGTTGGAATCAGGATCATTATCTCCTTGAATCCGTCTTTGTTTGATTTTACACAGTTTATGAGAAAATTATTTTGATCTATCAAATTAAAATTCAATTAACATGAAACTTTGGTTGTAGCTTAATGATTCAGTGGCCTACGCAAACATGGTCTCATATTTTAAATCCAACAGTTGGATCTTTAGAATAGATTTCCGAACATTAAAAACACCTAATCTGATGTAGTTTTCTTTCCCATCATCCTTATCTAATCAAATCATATTCTATCCATCTCAAATTATGAATGTAGTTCATAAACCTGTATATATAAAATATTATCAACTCTCAAATTGTGAATTCAAAACTCAAAATCATCAAAGTTAAAATCCAATTCCCATCCCTATATAATAACCCGATCTAAGTAATTTTGAATTCGATCTAGGTATAATCAATCCGATTATAATATTTGAGATTCTATATGTATTGACCCACTCATGGTTTATTTTTCCTCATTCGAAATTGTTCCACTTAAGATAGATCTAAATATATAAAATACGTTAAAGATCTAATAATCCGATAATGATTTAGTAACCAATTAATTTAAACCATGCAATCCAAATACGAGTTGCATCAAATAAAACCCATGTAAGGTGATCAGAAAGAGGTTATATCTAACAAGGATTACAAGGCTTGAAATATGTCAAAATATGAGGAGCAAAAGGAGGAATAAGGAACATTCACCATGATTTTGAGCGCTCCAATAGATCTACAACTTTAGCCATTTTCTATTCCTTACACCTTCAATCCCGAGATGGATATGGGGGTTTGTGTGGGTGTGAAAGGAAGTGATGAAAATTCAAAGATATGAAAGGCTAAACTCTCCTTCTTAAAAGAAACAAAAAAGTTAAGTTGATGAATATGTGATTCATTACTTTAAAAGAAGAAAATAGAGCTATGTTCCTAAGTAATTAAATGCATTTAGAAATTAATAGTGTATTATTACATTTATGCATGTGTATATAATATGCAAATTTTATCATTCATATTCGCATAAATAAGAAGCTACAAATTGTATGTATATAATTCACATGTATATTAATCTGATTTCCTGTATTTTTAATTATTTTATATTAACTTCAAATGAAATATTAATCAACTCTATTGTGTACATATTACTAACGTAATGAAAAATATTAGAAAAATATTAACTTGTATCTTTGTCAAATAAAACCAAACCCTAGTTTTGAGATAAAAAGGCATAAAGCCAAATATCTCTCATATACAGTCTCCTATGAATGTCTACTAATTTTTGAATTAATGTAAACTCAATTACCAACAAATCAAGACTAAATTCAAAATAATCGGAATTCATATGTGAAACTTGGGTTTTGGGACCACATTGTATATTGTATATATTTACTGACTTTGACTCATTATTTAATGTACATAATCATCTCCTTTTTTTTGTTTCCTTTTCATTCAGTTTCTTTGATTTGTATTTTAATAATATGTATAAAAATCTAAATCTAAAACAATTCAAAAATCAAAGAAAATAAGTCATGTTGAGTCTGTATATAGAGTCTGTACATAAGTACCTTTTCTTTTATTTCTTTATTTTCTATATTATTAAAAATCTCAAAAAATAGATTAATGTGTAAATATTTTTATTCTATTTTATTAGATTTTATCTTGATGTTTTCATTAATTAAAAATCACAAAAAATGTAAAACACTAAAATTTAGCATTTCATATACATAGAATACCATCAGAAGTACCACTTTGTATAGATAAAGTCTTTTGGTTTTGGTCCCTTCATGAAAGTTCTAGATCTCATCGATAAGAACAACGTTCATGTAGAATACTTTTCAATTTGACATCATTTTTTCTTTTTTTATTTTATTTTATTTATTTTATTATTGTGGGAACGACGTGGTGGCTCCTGGAGCCGTAATGCGCCCCCACATAAGTCCCTTTAGTCGCCTCCTTTGTGGGCCGTTGGATGAAATATCCCTCCATCCAACGACTCAAAATAGTCTTCCTTTTTATTTCCTTTTCTTTTATCCTTTTCATTTTGTTTATTTCTTTTCCTTCGCCTCATATCTGACCCCTAGCCATTCGATCATGACTGATCGAATGAATCATGACCTCGTCTCCTTCCCAGAGTATCACGGTCGACACCTAACTTCCTCCTCTGCACGTCATCTCCATCTTCATCGCTCCTCCACGCCATAACCTTCGACCAAGACCATCTCTTCGCCTCACCCTCCACATCGCCACACCTTCGACTCCTTTGTGAAACCCTAACCAAACCCTCACAAAACCCCAGGCAATCCCCTCTTCGCTACATATCTGCCAATTTTCGAGGCAATAGAGAGAGATATCTCAGGAGCTGATTCACTAGTGACAGCAGTGCATCCCCCTTTGAGCGAAGACCTTTCTCCTCCTCGGTGAGATACAAGGGACCCCCCATAGATGCTCATTGCAATTGTTGAGCTCCATGTGCAGCCGCTTCGAGCGATAACCAGAGCGACTTAGCAAGCTCCACCACCATGCATGACGACTCCTTCTTGTTCATATAGTTTCATTTTTTTCTATTCCCTCTTATCCTTCTTATTCTTTCTCCTTCTATTCTCTGCGAGTACTCTCTATCTTTCCCTAATATAACCTTCTTCCTTTAATAGTACACTCCAAGCCAACTCAATTTCGACGAATCTTCCACCTTTGTATCAAGACCCCCTAACATTCCATTCTTTTCCATCCACGATCTTCCACTGACCAAACCAACACCAACACCGACCTATCACCATCATTACCTCAACCTTATTCCCATCTTTGCACTCCCTATTGGTGTGCATCTCCAACCTTGCAGGGGGTCAAAGCAATAAGCCTAGAGACCCTCATATGTTCTTCAACCCTCAAGGCGCAGTTGAGAACCAACATCGAGCTACGAGGCCGCAACCGTTCATTCAACACTCCAACGCCTCCTCGCCGAAGAATCTCCTTCATGGGAGTTGAGTCCATCAACCAAGCAGCATCGACGGTACCTCAGCTTCATCCATCGCAACAGTCGAGCACAACCACCACCTCCTCATTGTCTTATCGCACGAATAACTCAAAGGTGGAGGCGGTGGATCTTCAACAAGTGGACCGTGCCAGGCCTCCTCCCTCCCTCTGGAGGTCAATTGTGGAGCTTGGCTGTGTGTTGGATGAGAGCACACCTCAATCCTCCATCTATCAGAGGCACCCTACCACACACGAGCAGACCTTCATCACCTCAAGAGCATCTGTCTTCATCTCCTTAGCTCCTGAATCGAAGAAGAGGGGAGTGGGGGAGAGAACACCCTACATCTACCATTGATTCTAAACTGTTTCCTCATCATCAGGTGGCTCCACTTGGTTCCACATCATATGCTTGAACCTCTTTCCAAGCCACAACGTCGGACAACGTGAATCTCCTTCTACTCATTACGTGGTGCCAAGTGCCCCGAAGCTCCACCGAACTGCAAACCACTCACGTGCAAGGGAGCACGTTGAGGGTTATTTTCACCCTTTTCCTTTGGACTTTAAAGATTCACACAGAAAAAATTGCCTCCGCGTGCACCTCACATGCATCAGGTGAGTTTACGAGCACACCCCCATTCGTTCACACAAATATAGAAGTGCCCTTAGGCACCATTTTCTTTATTTGTTTCTATTCTGGTTATTGTAGTGAACACTATGTGTTTGAGAATTAATTTGAAAATTATTTTGTCATCATTTTTAAATTCCAAAAAGTGCATTATATTGAACAAATCATTTTCTATATTGTGATTATTTAATGGTATGTCAGAGCAGTGCTTGATTTATAAAAATTATTGCGACAAAATTGATTGTATTTTACCTAGTTTGCTATATCGAATTCATATTAAATTAATCATTGCTCCAAAAATTCATCAATTTCATGTCATTTGCATGATAGTTTACTCTGAATAAATTATTTGTGATTTCTATAATTGAATTTTAATTTTTTGTAAACTTGGTAGTTTGGGGATCTAAGATTTTCCGGATGCTTATTAATTAGACACATTTTAGGTAATTTTGGCTTTAGAAATCAACAGGTTTTGCTATTTATTAAAATTAAATTACATGTAGTCACCGGTTATGCATTGTTTTATTCACAGTAAATTTATTTTATACCATATAATTCCAAAAAAATTCAGAGTAGCTTAATTTTGCTTATATTCACATTCTAGACATGTTTGGGAATTTTTGGACTTACTTTGATTAAAAAATTGCAAATTATCCCCTAGACCTAGCTTAAATTGAATTTCATTTCATTGTATATAATGTAAAAAAAATTCTCCCATTAAAACCTAATTGCATAATTTTCTGAAAATACATCCTAAGGATAAAGTGGCCTCCATGTGTTTGACCTTGGGCGTACTCTGAGTAAAATAAACAAAATAGTCTGCTTCACACTTTAGTTGCAAATTATTCAAGTTAAATAGTTTTTTATTAATATGGAATTACTTGGCTACAATAACTCAATATAATTCAATAGGGTGATTTCAGGTTTTTCAAATGACATCATTTTCCAGGAGGCATGATTTAGGATGACTTTTTTAGAGAATTTAGAAATTAGATTTTTCACCTCTCAAGTAGTCTGATCCCAGAGCTTTATTGTAATTATTAATTCATTTATTTTTTTCCTTTTTCAACATTTTTTATTTTCTCTCTCTTTTTAATATTTATGTCAACTCTCTCTAACATCTATCTTATTTTTGTGTGAGGGGCCCGTTGCATCTGGAGAGACTTTTTTGGAAGTCGACGCATCTCGAGGTGATTGGAGACATGGGATTCTGAGGACCAACCTGCTAGAAGGAGCATAAAAAATAAGATTGAGTTAAGTCGTGAGAGAATGTAGTGTTATGGATTTATTTCTGCATTTTATTTCAAAACTTCATTTTTTATTTGTAATTAGTTGCTTATTTATAGCAGATTCCTTTTGGAATCTCGCTCTTGTATCAGACTTGGACTTTGGACATTTTTTGCAGTTTGTGTGTGTCGAGGCCCGTTTCACCCTTATGTTAAGGGTGGGGATCGATTTGAGTGGCTCGTAGGACAGACCTGCACTCACAACCCTTAGAGCATTTACTTCAAGTATTTACTTGTGCTTGTACTATATTAGGACCACACATCACAATAATAAGACATACCTGTAGACCGTTCTACTTATTCAAAAATTAAACTCATTTCTTCCAGGCTAATAGAGATGTTTGTTTATGGAGGTTTTCCTTCTAACTTGCATTCTTTTAGTTTAAAATTTTCAATTATTTATTGCATCCAACATGTAGAGAGAGAGAGAGAGTATCACTGTAAGTCTTATAAACTGGACATGCATCGTTAATTTTATTGATTGCATCAGTTTTTCTTGATTCCCTCCTCGATTTTATAACATAGGATAAACGAAAATCGGGACTGTCGATAAGCGTGCCTTGTGGTGAACTTAATACAAGTGATGACGAACTTAAAATTGGGACTACTAGTACAATTTTGATAAAAAAAAATCATAAATTCAAACCAAAATTGATATTTAGGAGAATAACGTAGTCCTTGTACACATGTACTTATCCCCAAACAGAGTGGGGGATGATGCAACCACTAAGGTTAGAGCCCAAATCCCTGGACTTGCCCCCTAAGTCTTCATTTCTGTCTCTTGTAGATTTGGGAGTTGCAAGGGCTTGCCTTCGACCTTAGAAATAGTTTTGGTTGTGTAAGATTTGTACTTAGGGGTGTGAAACTGAAACCCGACAGCTCGAGAATATCACCTCTATGATTGGGAGTTATCAGGAGCACCGTTGGGCATAAGGTGACTCACACAGTATGTAACATGCATATAATATTGTATTATCACCATAGTAAAATAGAAAAGATAATTGGTCAGATCTTTGTAGCCTTCACTATGTGAAGTTGGTGAATCTGTTGTTTGCTTTGTGTTTGCATTCAGGGGTGTACGTGCAAAAACCGTGCTCTTAGTGCCTTTACAATCACTCCTTGTTTGACATTGTGCTCGTGCATCGTATCGTTTGACATCAAGATGGAGATTTAGAGTTATATTTGTTTGGAATTTGCGATCCTCTCATTGAATACTCCAAATCTATATCTCTCAAGATTCAGGGCACGTCCCACCCTGGACCTCCTAGGGCTCCAGATCAGTCATGTCTAGAGTCCAACTTCAATAATTCCAATCAAGAGATCGGTCTGTCACATACCAATCCTTTTATCTCTTATTTTCACTGAGGAAGACTTTCGTCTAGGTAAGTACATCCTAAATTCTTCACAATCTAATTCCAATCTCTTTTCTGATGAAGGTGAAGACATTTTTTACGAGATGCCTCCCAAGAAGAACTATGACGATGAGGGAGACAATGATGCAGTGGAGGACATTCTAGTAAGATTGACACAAACTGAGAAATGTAATGACGCATTCAGACAAGAGATTGGTCAGTTGAGGGGGAGGAAACGATCCTGATGGGGAATCTGTGAGAGATGCTTATAACCCTAGAGCCGTACAGAATGAGAATTGGCCAAGGCCCATATTACCACCCAACGTGGTGGAACTGAAGCATCATTTTTTGACACTCATGCTAAAATTTTATGGCAATGCAGTAGAGGAACCATATATGTTCCTGTAGGAGTTTGAGCTGGTTTGTGACAACTTAGGACGACCTGGTGTTTCTCAGGACTATACCATTCTTAGGGTCTTCCCCTTTGTTGTAGAAGATAAAACCACATATTAGCTTAAGAATTTGGGGGAGGGTAGTTACTACATGGAATGAATTAAAGGGCCTGTTTCTTAAGAAGTTCTACCCCCTAAGAAGGACAAATAGGATGAGAATACAAATATCTAGCTTCATGGAGATGTCCCATGAGAATTTCCCCGAGGCATTGGAGAGGTTTAAAGATCTGATCCAGAAGTGTCTATGCAATGATATCAACAAGTCAATCTTGGTCCAGAATTTATATAATGGTCTGACTTTTGAGGTTCAAGGACTAGTTAGTGCTGGCTGTGGAGGTAGTTATCTGAACAGAGAAGCGGACACAGTATGGATTTTTTTAGCTGATGGCAGAGACCAACTGCACTAGAGCCACAACTAGGGCTTATGACAAGCCACCTTCTTCTCACGTACCTCAAGAGGTTGACAGATCGTTTGTGGTAGATCTGGCAAATGACATACTCCCTAAAATGGGGATAATCAGTGATAAATTAACTACGGTCGACCAGATCGAGAAGAAGGTGAGCGAGCTACACAAGCTCACTGAGTGGGAGAGACTCACCAAGCTACCACGACAGATGACAGGGTTAGCAGAGAAAATGTCCAAGATTAGGATACGTCCTTGATAGTCACTTGGTCATGAGGGATACTAACGTCCGGTCTTGGAGAGCATGCGGTGTCCGACAAGTCAGATTCGACAATCGTTATATTGACACCCCAATCAGCTATTGGATGTCAACAACCAAATGAATCAACAATCAACCCATAATCTAAGATAAATCTATGAAAATGTATGAGTCAAAATTTATTTTAATCTTTACTCTACAAAATATGTGTATAGTAAATAAGTGTAGAGTATCGAACCACAGAGAGCAAATACATGGATATGAGTATTTATTGTCTAAAAATAAACAACAAATGCTTTTGTACTTTTTTTAGGTTTTTAATTATATTTTATTTTTAGGGATTTTTAACCTTTTGCTTTTAAATTTTATAAATTTTATTTTCTTTTTATACTTTTTAATTTTTAATATCTTTTTTAGATATAATAAGTATATATATATATATCTATATATAATAATATGTATAATATAAATACTATGTGAGGTATATAGAATAAATATATATATAAAAATTCAGTAACTATAAATAAGAATGGTCCTTTTTTTTAAGATTTTAAAATATATGTTGTATATTTATAATAACAATAATAAGTATTAGTAAGTAATATCATGTATATATAAACTACATAGGGGTTTATATTTATAAATACATCTTATATACTCAAAAACTCCAAAACAAAATGTTTTGTCTTTTTTATATTTTTCTCTATTTTTGTTTTTTCTTATAACTTTTTTGTTAAGTTTTAGGTATATTTTAAAATCTGAAATACTCCAAAACAAGAGTTAATAAATGGCTCGAATTGTTTTGAGATTTAAAAATAGAAATAAATGCAAAATTTCTCAAAACTATTTATAATATATAGTATATAATATAAAGAAAAATATACAACATAAGACTATTTTTTAGATTATATATATATATATATTTGCATTTTTTTATGGTTGGAAGGGTTTTTCAAAATTTAAGGTTTTTCGTTTGTTTTTTGTGATTTTTAGTCTGGATTTATATTATATAATAATATATAATATATAATTTTTTGGAATTTTTAAATAAGATTTTCTATTTTTTATTTTTATAGTAAGATAGAGAATAAATAGCTCCCAAATGAATTTTAATAAATAGAAAATGCAAGTAATTGCTAAAGAAAATTCATGGCATAAATAAACACAATACCACGTGTCTACTCAAGAAGCCTTAGAGAATGTCAGTTTGCTTTGGATTCAACGACCCAGATTAGATTTGGGCTGAGACTTTAATCTAACGGTTCTGGAGAGCCTTGGAAGAACTCTCCAAGAACAAAGTTCCGACGAGCGTTGACTTATGATTCTGACCGCTTCTGTACACCATGTTCTTACCTGAAGACTTCCTTATCTTCTTGATAATCTTCCGCACTTGCATGATTTTTCAAAGAGGTTTGGGGCCCATCGAAGGGGACCTGGATCTTCGACCACCTAGAGCTCCTATTCGATCTTTAGAATCATGCTCTAGGTGGTCTTCTTGATCGTGGACTTGTACAAAGCTATTACGGGGACCGAGGGCTTTCCCCCAACTGAAGATGGATATGCAAGAGGGTAGCGGGTCGGTGGATCTCCCGCAAAGGCGGAGGATGAAGTCTCGGCCCAACTCGATCCGTGCAAGATCAAGGGGCTAACAAGTAGGAAATATGGAGTAGCGCAAGGGGAAGGAGATGGAGGCAAATGGGGGTCAGAACAGAGGTCGATCACAGCGGATTTGGGGCAGGAGCCTAGTGCTCCAACCGATTTCATTCTTAAAATAAAGCTAAACTACAACTTAATTATTATTCTAAAGACTAAATTAGTCTAATGGAATGGGAATGTGATAAAAAGAACCTAAATTTATAGCTCATACCTGCTCAGAGGCAGGGAGCAGAGGAGCTCGTCGGCGATGGTCAATGAAGCTCAGATCACACCTATCTACACCTTTATCCACGCCGACAAGGGGATAGGTGCAAGGATAGTTAACCAAGGGTCAATGGTCCTCACCTCCTGGTTGGTCTACGTGGACGAACCAGGAAAAGAATGGAGAAAATGTTTTTTAAATTAATTTAAAAAATGAAATTGATTTTATTAAATTAAAAATAAAACATGAAATATGTTTGTAATTTAATGAAATAATTTAATATGATTTTTGTTTATTTTTACAAGGTATTTATACATGTATTATGTATGCCTTATTTTTATTTTGTATTACATAATTTATTATTTTACATAAATAATTTATATATTTATAACTTATTTAAATAGACTTTTGCATATTTTTATTTTATTGTTATGAGTTGATCTATGTACTTAAATAGTTAAGTATGTATGTTATATAGGTATATTATAGGTATACCTTACCTATATATTAAATAGCTTTATTTATTGTTAATATATTTTTATGGTTTTTTTGATTTTATTATTTACATGTGTTTCTAATAATATTTACAAAGATATAAAAATAAAAGAAATTTAAAAATATATAGGATAAATATAATGAATATTTTATACAAGTATATTGCACAATGAAGGCCCAAAAGACAACTTTTACATCTTAACTCCAAATTGAATGAAACCATATTCCTCAAATAGATGATTTAGTTTTATGAACAATAAAGGTGAGTTTGGTGAATTTTGAGTATGTATGGAGAAGATACATGTCTACACATATTTTTTATGACTTTTTATTATGTTTCGGGCACACCTTACATTATTTTTTAGTGAAATAATTTTTTATTTTTCATGTATTTTATGTACAATATCCATGTTCAAATTATTGATTTGAGGTATAAAAATAAGAAAATAATATAGGTCCAAAAATGTAGTTATTGGGCT
The DNA here is from genome assembly GCA_037367405.1 of Ottelia alismoides. Taxonomy (NCBI): domain Eukaryota; kingdom Viridiplantae; phylum Streptophyta; class Magnoliopsida; order Alismatales; family Hydrocharitaceae; genus Ottelia; species Ottelia alismoides. Next base: position 151,850 of record JAZKJV010006139.1, on the reverse strand, counting down.
ATAAAATTAGGGTTTTTAGGTTGTGTTTTCTATAAAATTGGCTGCCCTATCTCCCCCTAATTTATTCCGTGTCGACCAAGTCATCATGATGACTGGGTCTCGTGGTCTAGTGTCACTCAGCATCTTTGAAACTTCATTCCTTTTTTTCTTCCTTTATTATTTTATTTTGGTATTTTATACAACATTTTATGTGAATTATTGAGTGTTATTTTCACAAATTAATGATATATAAATGTATTTAGCTAGGGATTTAAGGCATGAAAGAATAAATGTGTTGAAATGGAGATTCATCACTGCCCTGTCTGCACCCATGCTCCCATCTAAAGAGTGTACCACATTCAGGCCACACAACACGTGGTTTCAGGGATAACCGGAGCTCCATGAGATCTAGTTCACGAAGCTGATCGCTAAGACATTTATCGATGAACCTCCACAGTCATGGGAGGTGGATGGGATTTGGTACAACAATGATCCCAACTCCACCCAGCGATAGCCATAGCAACGCCCTCAATACCCACATCAGAGCAAGTACCCCCTCATCCCTAGGACCGCCAGTCCCCCTACCTCAACAACATCAATCAGGCCATCATGACCCCCTTCAGTACCAGCAGTACCTGACGAGCGTCGAAATACCCTTGTTAATTCAATCAAATTTAATGGTCAAATTAATAGTTAGATTCGTTGCAGTCCAGTAATCAATGCTTCATCAAAAATACCACTTCAATTAATGTTCAATTAAGTACGAGCGACATATTTATTTTACTTGGGAAAGCCCAAGGTCGAACTCAGGGAGGCAGCTGTTTCTTTAGGTGAATTTTTAAGTTAATCTTGAGGTCAGATTTTTAGAAGGATGTTTTTAGTTTTTTTAGCAATTTTTATGCAATAAAGGAAAAAGACAATGCAATTTCAAGCAAATTTTAAGGGTAAATTTGAAAGATGGTCAAATGAAGTCCAAAAATTATGAAACTTGACCAGAATATGAAATGCAATGAAATTAAGATACACTATTTTTTGGGATTTTTCTGACACTTCATGAATTTACTATGAACTAGAAATGAATGCAGGGTGATTTTTGCAAAATTAATTTTAATAAATAAGAAATTAAATTATTTTCAAGAACTAAAATTATCCTAGATGACTCTATGTGAGAGGGTTCTAAAAAATTGTTAAACCTCAAAAATCTTTAATTTTGGACCTATTAGAAACCAATTAAGAAAAATACAAAATAATTAATTAATGCCTCGTAATGTGTGCAAATGAATTGATTTTTGGGCACAATATAGAAATAAGTAAACTCTACCTAATGTGATTTTTTTGTGATTTTTGGAGCAACAATTAATTTAGTAAGCAATTAATAATGAACAGTGGACAAAATATGCTAATTTCCACCAAAATAATTATATTAAATAGAATATTGCTCCTAAAAATTCAAAAAAAACATCAACAATGATAAAGCATAAGATATTCTACAAGATGCAATTTTTGAAATTTAAAAACAAATCTAAATGAATGCATAAATAAACGTGCAAACACAAGGATGTAAATGCAATACAGAAACAAAAATGATTAAAGAAATATGCTTACAAGACTCGCATGCACTTACCTATACTTGTGCAGTTATGGACGCAATATCTCCAGGATGGAGGATGCGTTGCACATACCTTCTGGAAGATTGGACTCTTACGTAATATGATGAATCTTTGGGGGCTTTTGTGCAAATTAGCTAGCCCCCACATGCACAACACGTGCAGGGGGATTCTTGGATATGCGCAGGCGGCCGAGGGGTTGGCGGCAAGGAGAACGCGTGCAGGGGCTGAGGAGCTACTCGAGTGCGTTAGCGGGTACCTCATGCTCCAGGAGACACACGCCCAGAGCTCAGAGCCTTGATTGGAGAGGGCAGGTGCTGCACGGGTGGCTGTGAGGCGCGTTGCAAGAGGCCACACGACTGGTGGGTGTGTGCAGCTAGGGGCTGCGACAGATCTTCTTCTGCGCACCGGTGTGGCCGCGCGTGGGCGTGAGTCGCTCGGAGGACGCCTGAATGCAGTTGGGTGGTAGTGCACAGGAGGGGCCGACTCAATTGCGTGGATGGTTACTGGCGGTTGGTTGGCGAGCAGATCGCGAAGCATGAAGTTGGGAGTTCTGCAGGAGCATGGGGGCACGGGAGTGCATCAACATGTTGCGGCGTCCTGGGAACGCACGAGGCGGCATAGCGGCTTCTTGCTGGAGCAAATATCGAGGGCGGAGGAGTTAGGCACAGAATGAGGCGATAGTGTGGAGGTCCCAAGCTGGCTGGCTTGCTGGCGGATGCGTGCGGGAGGTCCTGGGGCTGAAGGCGAGGCTTGCTGCAAGCAGCCGACGGAAGCTTCGAGGGTGGTAGGGTCGATGGCAATGCGTACGAGCGACGGAGGAGGCTGGTGGTGCATCAGGAAGAGGAGGAAGAAGAAGAGAAGGAGAGAGAGAATGTGGGGGGGGGGGCAAAAACAAGGGATTTCATAATATCCCCTGTTTTGCCATGCATTTGTTTAGTGGGCTTAAATTTTCGATCAATTTATTGATAAAAGTTCTCCAAAAAATCAATAAAAATCACTGTTGCGTTCACAATATGTGATTTATCCGTGAAAGCGCGAATTTTTTTGATTTGGAGCATGGATGAGGATGAGTTCAAGAGAGAGAAAGTGTAGCTCTAAGAAGAAGAAGAAGAGTATAGGGAGTTAGAAACAGAGTAAATTTAAGAGATCAGAGGAGGAGAAAGAGAGTGAGAGAAACAGTACCTGCGGATGGATTCGGATGCCTGGGAGAGGAACCTCGAGGTTCCCTGGTCGTTGCTCAAAGGACGACGAACCTGAGCTCAGGCGAGCTTAGAAGCTCGCAGCAACACACCTGTGCGGCTGGATCTCGCCAAGAAAGATAGTTGTCGTCGCTCAACCGCACCAACTCTCGCTGACACCGAGATGGGTTAGGGGGCTCGAGCTTCTCACAGTGATGGTGGATAAAGGAAAATGATGGAGGTCGTCGGCCTTTTAAGGGCCGTTGGTGAGTGGTTCTTAAGATGAGGGGTGAGAGGGCGAGGTGCAGAACGAGGGAGGAAGTGGGCGGAGTGGAGCCTTACGCAGGAGAAGGGGAGAGGGTGGAGTGTGTGGTTGATGGTTCCTCCCGCAAGAGTCGGGAGGTGGAAGACATCGTATGGAGAGAGATAGAGAGAGAGATAGATGAAAGGATTTGAGCTGTTGGATGAAGCACCCTTCATCCAACGGTCCAAAGTAAAGAGAGTAAGTGGAGAAAGCAGGGGTTGACACGTGGCGGCTCCAAGAGCTGCCACGTGTCGCTCCCAGAAATATCCAAAATTAAATGCAAAGAAAAATCGAAAAGAAATATCAAAAGGGGTTAAATCAAAAAGTGGCCAACACAAAAATGGCTCGTCTCAACGAGATCTATAACTTTTGTGAAGGGTCAAAAATCAAAAGAAGTTATTTGTACAAAATATATTTTTGGGTGGTACCTTATAGATATAAAATATCGCATTTTTATCTTTTGTAATTTTTTTGTCATTTTTAAATAAGAGAAAAATCAAAATAAAAATAGAGAAAATATGAAAAGAATATTTACAACTTAATCTAATTTTTTTGGATTTTTAATAATTAAGGAAATAAAAGGATAAAATGTAAGGGCATTTTGGTTAATATGTTCAGATACAATAGAGGCCCAAAACCCAAGTTTCACATACGATCTCCGATTTTAATGAAATTGGTCTTGTTTTGAAGGTCTTTGCATGTATATTACTTTAAAAGTGAGTAGACCTAAATCGAACACTGTAAGAGAGAGATACACGCATTTTAAGGCTCTTAGTTTCAAACTTGGATTGGGGTTTTTATTGGTCAATTTTACAAGTTAGTATTTTTTATATTTTTCTTTAATTAGTGTCAGTAATATATACACTATGGAGTTGATTTTATTGGATTTGGAGTTAGTATAAAATATATACACATAGGTGAAATATGGTGAATATATAAGTGATTTTTACAAGTGAATTTGGCTTCTTATTTAATGCAAATATGAATGCTAAAATGCAGATATTATTTATGCATGCATGAATGCTAATTATGCAATAAAAGTAGAAATATGCATCTAATTACTCATGAACAAAGCTCTATTTTCAACTTTTAGAGTGATGAATTACATATTCATCAACCCCATATACTTTAACCTTGCTCATCCCCGAGCAACTAAAATGAAATGCAAAAGTGAAATGAGATTGGGTTCCGTACCAAGGTCATGAACAGAAGTTGAAAATGGAGCTTGACTCGAACTTTGGATGTGTGTGGCAGAACCTTACTGAGATCTGAATTTAAGACCTAACATACCTTAAATTCCACAAGTCTTCTATTCAGGACACCTCAATAGTCAGGTCAGAACAAATCCTCAAACGCAAATTTCTGATGACTATGATTCTTACTTGTAATGTGTAAGTGTAAAATAGCTCTCCACATCAGAAATGGCTCAGAACCAGCCTCCTCTAACAAGGTAACTCTAATTCCCATGTCCAGTAACTCTTTCCTCGAGGAGCGGGGTATTCCATTCTAAGTTCAAGTGCGACTAGCTCAAGAGGAGGGGTGGAGAAAGAATGGACGGTACCTAGTGTAGCTACCTATCCGGGGATGCCTGACCAGTGTAGCCAAGTCATCCAGCTGCAGACTTCTTGCTAATATACATACTCCGATAGGTATTTTATTTTCTTTCTGGCCTGTCTACTTTTTTTGGGGTTCTTGCATTTTTTCTTTTTTTTTCGAACTACATACAAGGTGCAACATGTACATCAGAAGTTTTTCCTCTTGAGCCAGTAGACTATCCCTCTTTTGAAGCATTATTGCAACCCACAGTGTCCCGTCTTTAGACGTCAACACCACCAGACTAGGTTGAGATGCACTACCCTCCCTAGAGGAGGGTGGATGTTTCCACCCGTGTGCTACTCCAAGCTAAAGGATTCTACCTCCTCACCACCTCATCAATGAAGAGCTACGTGCATGGTGCTTGTCCAAGTTAGGTCACTGTCTATAAGAATCATGCATGTACATGAGATATTCTACTTAGACTAATCAAGATGACATGTGAACATAGACTTGCGGACTCAAAGAATTAAGTCACTTGACCTGAGAAATCTTAACTCCAGTTCCTATAAGGTTCCTCTAAAGTTAGGTGGATTAAGGTCATATCAAGTCCCTCCTTACCATCTACTCATAACTTGGTTCAGAACCCACTAGCTTTTCACTTTGCATATGCAAGATATGCAGATGAGGTGCAGATGACATGCTATGTAGATGAATGAAATGCAAGACTCTTTTTCTTTCTTTTTAAGAGATGATGTGCAAGAGTAAATAAGAAGCCTTTGATTTTGATTTTTCCATTTTTCTATGTTTTTTTCAATTTTTACTCACCCGTAATTATTGTATGGTAAATACAAAAATACGTGAAAGTACGAGCTATGGGTAAAGTATATAAGTAGTATATACACACCCCCTATACTTAGCGTGTGCTATGTCCTCAGAGAACAAAAGGCGAGGAAGAAGACATAGCTCGTGCTAAGCATATGAGAGCCAAAAGAACAAAAATGTATAGAAGTCGTCCTGCCCCTCTATACGTAGGCTCTGGTAGCCTAAGTGTAGAAGAAGATAAAAAATGAGGCGGACGAGGTCAAGACGGGAAGTGGATGAATTTATATACAAGGTGGGCATTGGTCCCCCTATACTTAGGCTCAGGTCAGCCTAAGTATAGGACAGAAGTGGTATGAGGATCGATGTGATATGGAGGATGTACAGCGAATGGACTCAGGTGACTCTCCCCCTGTACTTAGGATCTGGTCATCCTAAGTATAGTCGTAGATGAAAATATATGAAGTTGGGGTAAGTGATTAGAGTCGCGGGAGGGAGGGGAAGAATGTACAGGAATGGTGGGTATATACAAGGATCGCGGTCTGAATCTTTCTAAATGCTGCTGATGGCGAGAGTTCACTGCTGCAAGGTCTCATGTGCGTCTCTATGTGTATCTGCTGAATCTGTCTCACGCATGAATACAATCTCCTCAATGTGGACCAACTGTTCATTGGGTTTGACGAAGTGCTTCAGCAGTTGTCCATTGACTAGGAATGTCTGTGCGTCATCTGTGAGATTTGAGATCTCAACACATCCACTATCATGCACAACACGAACAATGAATGGGCCCGTCCACTTGGATTTCAGCTTGCCTTGGAAAACCTTCAACCTTGCATTGAACAACCATACCTTCTGTCCAGGAACAAAGGTCTTTCGTCTTATATATCTATCATGCCAACGCTTTACTTTGTCCTTGTACACCAAACTGTTGTCGTATTCTCGATTTTTGACTTCCACAAGCTCATTCAGATCTATTTCTCTCTGTTTATATCCTAGGTGTGTGTTCCAATTGAACTTTTTAATTGCCCATTCTGATTTGTGCACTAACTCTGCGGGCAAATGGCACGGCTTACTGAATACCGTCCTAAATGGGGAGGTTCCTAACGGTGTCTTGTAAGCTGTCCAATAAGCCCATAGGATTTGATCCAAGATCCGAGACCAGTCCTTCCTGTCTGGGCGAACAAGCTTCTGCAATATAGTTTTTACCTCCCTATTCGACACCTCAACAATGCCATTGGTCTATGGGTGGTAAGGACTAGCGACACGGTGTTCGATGCCGTAATCCTTCAAGAGCTTATTCACATCTTTGTTCACAAAGTGGCTACCCCCATCTGATATCAACACTTTGGGATCCCGAACCTAGAGATGATGTGATCTATAATGAATTTACAGACAGTCCTGCTATCTGTGGCTCGGGTTGGGATATCCTCCACCCACCTTGATAGATAGTCTACTGCTAGAAGGATATATTCGTATCCGTGGCTGACAGGGAATGGGCCCATGAAGTCGATGCCCCAGATGTCAAAGACATCACAAATGATGACAGGCTGCATCGGGCATCTCATCCTTGGAACCAACGGTTCCTCCCATTCTCTGGCACACTGGGCACGACTTCGCAAAGGTGATCGCATCGCGAAATAGAGTCGGCCAATATAAGACACACTGAAGTACCTTCCATGCAGTCCTCTTCCTGGATTGGTGTCCTACTGCCTCCAGACTGCGGCATAAAGAAAGGACACTATGATATTCCTCCTGAGGAATACACCGTCTCCATACACAATCCGGTCCTCCAAAGAAGAGGATCGGATCCTCCCAATGGTAATGTCTCGAATCCGACTTTAGTCGGTCTATGTGGCTCTTGGGCCAATCTTCGGGAACCTTCTTGGAGACAATATAGTTTCACGATATTGGCGTACCATGGGAGTGAGTCAACAACAAAAATCGACTCGTCAGGGAAGGAGTCTTGAATTGGCGTATCATCAGAAGCATTAAGATCCTCGAGACGGGAGAGGTGATCATCTACTACGTTCTTCTTTCTAGGTTTATCACGAATGTCCAAATCAAACTCCTGGATAAGCAGAATCCACCTAAGAAGACGCACCTTCACGTTCTTCTTTTCCATTAAGTATCGTAGCGCTGTATGGTATGTCAACACAACTACCTTGGATCCGATTAAGTTAGATCTGAATTTATCCAAGGCAAACACTACCGCAAGCAACTCCTTTTCTATAACTGTATAGTTACGCTGAGTAGTATCAAGCACTTTGCTTGCGTAGTGTATGGCGAACAGGACGCCATCCCTCCTCTGTCCTAACACATCCCCAACAAGAAAATCTGATGCGTCTGTCATGATATCAAAAGACAGAGACCAATCAGGGGTTTGTAGGATTAGGGCGTCTATGATCATTCCTTGTAATTGCTTAAAGGCTTCAAGACATTTGTGATCAACAATGAACTCCATGTCCTTGCCTAAAAGCACAGTTAGCGGTCGGACAATCTTAGAGAAATCCTTTATAAATCTTCGATAAAATCCAACATGCTCGAGGAAGGACCGCAAATGTTTTACGTTGGTTGGTGGCTGGAGTCGTCTGATCACATCCACCTTGGCAGGATCAACCTTCATTCCTCTCTTGGAGATGACATGCCCCAACATAATGCCCTCCGTCACCATAAAGTGACTTTTCTCCCAGGAGAGCACCATATTGACCTCACAACATCGCTTGAGGACTCGGTCCAGATTCCTAAGACAGGAATCAAAGGAATCACCGTGGATCGAGAAGTCATCCATAAAGACTTCCAAGAATTTGCTGACCATTTTGACGAATACAGCAATCATGCACCTTTGAAAAGTACCAGGAGAATTGCATAACCAAAAGGGCATGCGACTGAAGGCATAGATACCAAAGGGGCATGTAAACGTAATTTTTTCCTGGTCCTCAGGAGCTATGGCTACTTGATTGTAGCCCGAGAACCCGTCTAAAAAGCAGAAGAATTCTTTCCCCGCTAATCTCTCTAAGATATGATGAATGAATGGTAGGGGAAAATGATCCTTCTTCGTTGCGGCATTCAGATGTCTGTAATCCACACAGACGCTCCACGACGTGGGTACTCGTGTCACGATCTCCTCTCCATCTTCATTGGTAGTCGTTTGAATTCCCGACTTTTTTCGGGACAACATGGATTGGAGTCACCCATTTGGAGTCAGAGATGGGATAAATAAAACCCGTATCGCACCATTTCTCTATCTCCTTTTTCACTACCTCTCGTAAATTTGGATTCAATCGACGTTGGAATTCACGAGAGGGTTTAGCCTCATTCTCCAAGTAGATATGGTGCGAACACAGAATGAGATTTATCCCGTGGAGATCGGAGATGCTCCAATCTATCACCTTGCGGTCTTTCTCTAGGATCTCTAGCAAGCGAGATTCCTTCTCTTCGATCAATCGAGAGTTGATAATGATTTGACACTTCTTCTCTTGTCCCGCGAGGAAGGCATACTTAAGCATTGTGGTAAAGGTTTGATCTCAGGTAAGGTGTGATCATCAAGGAAGTCTGGCTCAATCAAATCTGGCTCTGTGCTGGTAGTGACTGGATCTGTCCTTGAAATTGCTGCCACCAACTCATTCGGCTCTAGAGTCGGATCATCAAAGGTTTCTAAGCAATCGGCAAAAGCCTCGTCAGACTCATCATCCTCATATTCTGATTGTCCTAAAGAGGGAAGGACTGACAGGCCCATCTGGGCCTCTAAGTCATCGAAGATGTAGGGAGATGCACTTTCTGTGATATACTCGTTTCTAAGGATCTCGCAAACCGACTCATGCACAAGACCATCTCCGGAGGAGAGGGACTCATAGGTGCTAGATGGGTTATGTTTCCATGGCCCAACGGTATCTACATGAATACAATCTGCTTTAGACGAAGAGTACTCAGTGGTAGATTTTGAATCGAGCCTCTGCCATCTAGTCTGCTTCATTTCAAGTTCCTCGTCTCTACCTAGAGTTTGAAACTGGATTTTCCCGATCTTGTAATCAAATAAGGCCCTTGCTGTTCTGAGGAAGGGCCTTCCTAATATGATCTGGGAGTCTCTCCAATTGCGAGGGGTCTCCATATCAAGGACTGTAAAGTCCACCATGTACTCCTGACCCTCGACTTTGATGACAACATTCCTCAATTCTCCTTGGGACCTCTTGGTTGATTTATCTGAAAACTGAAGTAAGGCCCTGGATTTCTTAAGAGGTCCGAGATTAAGCCGCTCATAGAGGGTTGTAGGCATCAAGTTAATTGAGCATCTATTGTCAAGGAGAGTGCGTGCAAACGCAGTGTCATCGACATGACTCACCACATAATGTGCACCCATGTCTCTTCGTTTCCTCGGAAATGCATTCTTTATTGCGCAAGTAGTGGCTACTGAAAGAACATGTTTCTCAACACAGCTTTTGGTCTTCCTACTGGCCCTAGTAGGTGTGCATATCACCTTAAGGTATTTCTGGAATGCAGATGTCATATCCACATACTTGTCAAAAGAGATTGTGACCTTGATGTATTTATTGCAGAACTCTGCCATCTCAGGGTCATCTTTTTCTATTTTTCGATTTTTCTTCTTTCCACCCTTAAGAGCTCGGGGGAAAGGGATTATTGATGCTAACTCAGATTTCAAAATTGAAAGACTTTCATTGAAATCAGGGATTGAGTTCTGTACATGACTCTGACACATAGAGTGACTCTGACTCTGACTAAAAGGAAATTTCTGCTGCAAAACCGATGATGCATCTTCCACGACTGCTAGGACATCCTACTCAGACGGAGGTGCAGACTCTTCATCGGTCTCGTCGGACTCACTGTTGGTGCGGTTCTCCTGCTTCTTGGAGGACTTAGAAGTCCTCTTCTTCTACCGGTGGTGGTGGTGGTGGTGCTGCTCCTCTGCCTTCAAGTTCTTCTCAAATAGATACTTGGCGGCATCTTCCTCCGGTGCCCGTGCCCGATGAGGTACGATCACGGTCCTTCCGCTCCTGAGGGACATATGATTGACATTATCGTACGAAAGGATCTCATGTTCAGATAAAGAGTTATCTGAATAGTATACTCTCGTGGTCGGTTCTGGCCTTGATTCAAGCTATTTGGGTTGGTCTGAACCTGGGCAGGAATTGGAGTCTTTGGCGCCATCTGCTGGTCCTGGGTATGGGAGACACGATTCAAATCGGTTCTTATATCCATGTAGTCATTTTGAATCTGTTGGACCCTATCAGTCAGGGTCTGGATCGCCAAGGTGAGGGACTCCAATTCACTGGTGGGTTGGGCTTGTTGGTGCTGACTTGAGGATGAGTTCTTGAATTGGACCTACTGGCCATGCCGGTACTGTTGCTGCTGGGAACATGGAGGGTCCTGCTGGCCTGAGTGGAACGTGCGCTCCTGCTGAGGCTGGTACCCCTTTCCGGACTGGGACTGTATGAAGTGCGGTGCGGGGACGGAGCTGTTTTCCTGGTAAGCTAGGGAAGGTTAGTGTGGCTGACTGTTCCCTATCCCCGACTGTCTGCTGACGGGGCCATGGCTGTATCACAACCCGTTGATCTCGAACACCTATGGAGGCTCCTCGTATCATGTCTCTACTTATTGGGGTGTGTGCTGGTCCTCCTGAGTGTACGTCTGCTCCTCTGCCCAGCTACGCTGAGGCCCCATGCCTGTTCCTGTACAAGATGAACTCGGTGTACAGGTACATGTGGTGTAGAAGGGGCAGGTAGCCGAATCTTAGCTACCTTCTCAGTCAGTTCCTCTACTTGTTTTGGTAATCGTGAAAGTGCCTCAAGGTCAGTGACCCTTTTCTGAATATGCTCGACCGTGGTTAATTTGCCAGCTATTATCCCCATGCTGGGGATGAGGTCGTCTGTCAGATCTGCTACAGTTCTCCTAGTTGTCTCGTTAGATAGGCTTGAAGGAGACAACTGATAGGCCTTGGTGGACTGAGATCTGCATGTTTCCTCCATATGCTCTAAGATCTTCCATACAACATATTCATTCTCGTTCAGATAGCTTCCTCCACGGGCGGCACTTACTAACCCCTACATATCCGGGGTCATGCCACAGAACAAGGTCTGGACTAAGATCGCTTTTGTAATGCCTTGGCATGGGCATTTCTGCGTTAAATCATTAAATCTGTCCCAGGCTTCATGGAATGGTTCATTGGATCCCTGGGAGAAACTAGCGATCTTCATTCTCATTTGGTTAGTCCTACTGAGTGGGTAGAACTTCTTCAAGAACAAGTCCTTGAACTGCATCTAGGTCGTACATCTCACCCTGAGATTTTTCAACCAATGTGTGGCCTTATCTCCTAAGGCAAACGGGGTGGTCTTTAGCATGATGTAATCTTTCCCAACCCTATGGTGACTAAGGTTGTTGCAAACTATCTCCAAGTCTCTAAGGAAAGCATACGGTTCTTCATTGACGTTTCCGTTGAACTTCGATAACAAGCTCAGAAAGTGGGTCTTCAGCTCGAATGCTTCAGGGGGGACCTCAGGTACTAGCCAGCTATGTATTTCATTCTTTGCGGGATTATAGGCGTCTACCATCAGTCGGTCAATTCCTTCAGCCTCGATCACCTGTCCCATCCTAGCCATCTATTCTGCATTCAGTTGCTCGGCTCTAGCTAGTCGAGCTAAGACTTAGAGCATGGGGTCCTCTATGTGTTCCTCGTCGTCAGGGTTTTTCTTCAGCATTTTGTCCTCTTTTCCTGGGTAAAGAAGATGGTCTTGGTTAGAGGACATATCAAGGAAGGGATTCTTACCGAGGCGATGGTTTTCCTCAATGAGATCAGAGGAGAGAAAAGGGTTGGTTTGAGAGTAACCATCCTGGGGTTGAGGGATCCCGAACTCAAGAGGGTCATGAGCTCGGGTTGGCCCAAGTTGCGCTTGGGCTGGTGAAGATGAGCTTCGTGGGGGGCTCAAAGAAAGATTGGCAAATCAGGAGTATCCCCCCAGTCAGTCATCTTGGATGGAAAGAAGAAGAATCGGGAGTTCTAAGTGTAAGATAGGATTTTTCTCCTATCCGAAGCAAGAAATTGAATCCAAACCCTGTATTTTCACACTCAACACGGTGAAGGACTCAAAACCGAGTCCAATTAATCTGGTTGATTTTAAGTGTGAGTTTATCAGACAAGTAGCAAAGGTTACGTGGCCTAGAGGGGAGTCGGCTAAAAGCTGGATGCGTCTCCCCTGTTTAACCTGTCATCTTAGATACCAACGCCCTTCCTTTATCTGCTCCTATCCCCAACCGAAAGTTCAATGACCTGTACCTATCTACCTACAGAGTAGACGGAGGCTGACAAGGCTGTAACCTCACCCCTATCTACCTGCCGGAGCAGGCGGAGGCTACTAGCAACTTATCGCGGTGCACTGCAATTTTGCCCCTATCTACCTACCGGAGTAGGCGGAGGCTACTTGACGCTGGTCAGTTGAACCCATAGCTCAGCCATTGATATTTGCTTGGATCGGGGTACGCGATATGGAAAGCGGGGATTTTTGGCTCTTCCCTAGGGTGCTCACACACTCTAGTACCTCACCCAGCCTGAAAACAAGGTCGGGGTTAATTTCTCGCAAGCAGAATTTTCGATTTTTATTCAATTGTTTTTGATCAATTTTGTTAAGCAGTCCCGGTTTTAAGTTAGGTTATCACTGATTTAGTCCAACCACAAAGCACGCCTATCATCTAGTCTTAATTTTCTTTTTTCCTAAGTTTGAAAAACCAAGAGAAAAGAGTCGAGAAAAGCTGATGTACGATAAAACAATGATGGTATGCAAAGTAAAGAAGACTTACAGTGATCCCTTTGCTTTTATGCAGGATGCAGAACAAAATTGAAAACTTTACACTACATGCAAATGCAGACGATAAAATCAGCTCCTAGACAGGCAGTTCTATTAGCGAGTGCAACACAGATTAAATTTGGCTATATCTACGGTCTAAGTGTGTCTTTTATGTGTGAAGTGTGGTCCTAGAATATTACAGGCACAAGCAAGTCCTAAAGTATCTCTAAGAGCCACAAGTGCAAGCCTAATCTACGAAAAAGCAATCTACACAGCACACGGGGACACGTTTCCACTATTTTTACACGCGTGAGAACCCAAACGGGAACCACTGGAAAGAATGCAAAAATAATGAAAATGACACAATTACAAGTCCTCACAATTACTCAAAATATTTTAATGCAAGCTCCTTGAAGTGCCTTCGACTCCTTGTTTCCCTCGCACGAAAACAAATTGAGGTCAAATAAAGGACGACACGAAATACACAAAAATAAATGATAGAGAAATATTAACAAGAAAAGCTGGGAATCAGACTACCCAGGGATGGAAAATCAAACACTCTAAATTTCCTAAAAATTAACCTAAGCCGTGCCTCCCCGACAACGATGCCATTTTGACGAGCGTCGAAATACCCTTGTTAATTCAATCAAATTAATGGTCAAATAAATAGTTAGATTCGTTACAGTCGGGTAATCAATGCTTCATCAAAAATCCCACTTCAATTAATGTTCAATTAAATACGAGCGACATATTTATTTTACTTGGGCAAGCCCAAGGTCGAGCTCAGGGAGGCAGCTGTCTCCTTAGGTGAATTTTTAAGTTAATCTTGAGGTCAGATTTTCAGAAGGATGTTTTTGGTCTTTTTTTAGCAATTTTTATGCAATAAAGGAAAAAGACAATGCAATTTCAAGCCAAATTTTTAGGGTAAATTTGAAAGATGGTCAAATGAAGTCCTAAAATTATGAAACTTGGCCAGAATATGAAATGTAATAAAATTAAGATACATTTTTTTTGGAATTTTCTGACACTTCATGAATTTACTATAAACTAAAAATGAATGCAGGGTGATTTTTGCAAAATTAACTTTAATAAATACCAAATTAAATTATTTTCAAGAACTAAAATTATTCTAGATGATATGTGAGAGGGTTCTAGGAAAATTACTAAACCTAAAAAATAATTAATTTTGGACCTATTAAAAACAATTAGGAAAAATACAAATTAATTATTAATGCCTCGTAATGTGCGCAAATGAAATGATTTTTTAACACAATGTAGAAATAAGTAAACTCTACCTAATGTGATTTTTTGGTGATTTTTGGAGCAATAATTAATGTAATAAGCAATTAACAATGAATAATGGACAAAATATGCTAATTTCCACTAAAATAATTATATTAAATAGAATATGGCTCCTAAAAATTCAAAAAAAATCAAAATGATAAAGCATAAGATATTCTACAAGATGCAATTTTTAGAATTTAAAAATGAATCTAAATGAATGCCTAAACAAACGTGCAAACACAGGGATGTAAATGTAATACAGAAACAAAATTGATTAAAGAAATATGCTTACAAGACTCACATGCAATTACCTATACTTGTGCGGGTATGGATGCAATATCTCCAGGATGGGGGATGCGTTGCACGTGCCTTCTGGAAGACAGGACTCTTGCACAATATGATGAATCTGCGGGGGCTTTTGTGCAAATACTCCATCCCCAACGTGCACGGCACGTGCATGGGGTTTCTTGGATATGCGCGAGCGGCCGAGGGGTTGGTGTCAAGGAGCACGCATGCAGGGGCTGAGGAGCTACTCGAGTGCATTAGCGGGCACCTCCTGCTCCAGGAGACATACGCCCAGAGCTCGAAGGCTTGATTGGAGAGGGCTGGTGCTGCACGGGTGGCTGTGAGGCGCGTTGCAAGAGGCCGCACGACTGGTGCGTGTGTGCGGCCAGGGGCTGCGACTAGGGATGAAAATGAATACAAATATATTTGTATCCGTTCGTATCCGCATTCGTAAAATAGAGGATATGGATGCCATTTTCTACTATTTGGCGAATACGAATGCGAATACGAATGCAAATGTCCAACATTCGTCGAATACGAATATGAATACGAATATAATATCCTTAACTTTGACGAATACGAATGTGAATACGAATGCTGAAAATTTTGAGGATACGAATATGAATATTCGTTTTTTGAAGGATGCGAATATGGATATGAATATGAATACGGATATTCAAATTCTGGATGATACCAATACTTACCATAGCTAGGGAAGGAACCCTTGCGCTAAGGCTTTAGGCTGCCGAGGCGATCAGAGGAGGTCAGATCATGTTTCTTCGCTTGGTGACTTATGATCGTCTACAAAGAAGTAAGTTTGGTAAGCTTTTTTTATTATTTAGTTATATCTTCACATTCTCTTTTATTATTTAGTTATTTTATGTACATATTCATTATATAAATATTTAATATACATTTTATACATTGGAAATTGTTATGAACCTAAAATGTTTATATCTTTTAAGTAAATTTGGACATGTATAACATTCGTATATTAATTCGTATTCGTTTGTCAAATATCCATATCCAAATTATCAATATTCTTTTTACATTCGTATTCGTATTTTGAGGACATGATTTTACATTTTACACATTCGTGTGATATTCGTATTCGTATTCGTATCCGGATTTTAAAAAGGATGAGGATGTGATAACACCTATATTCGTATCCGTATCCGACCGTTTTCATCCCTAGCTGCGACAGATCTTCTTCGGCGCATTGGTGTGGCCGCGCGTGGGTGGGAGTCGCTCGGAGGACACCTGAATGCAGTTGGGTGGTAGTGCACAGGAGGGGTCGCCTCAATCGCGTGGATGGCTGCTGGCGGTTGGTTGGCGAGCAGATCGCGAAGCACGAAGTCAGGAGTTCTGTAGGAGCATGGGGGCACAGGAGTGCGTCAACATGCTGCGGCGTCCTAGGCACACATGAGGCGGCGTGGCGGCTTCCAGCTGGAGCAGATGTCAAGGGTGGAGGAGCGAGGCACAGAACGAGGCGACGGTGTGGAGGTTCCAAGCCGGCTAGCACGTTGACGGATGCGTGCGGGAGGTCCTGGGTCTAAAGGCGAGGCGTACTGCAAGCGGCTGACGGAAGGTTCGAGGGTGGCAGGGTCGATGGCGATGCGTACGAGCAACGGAGGAGGCCGGTGGTGCGTCAGGCGAAGGAGGAAGAAGAGAGAAGGAGAGAGAGAACGTGGGGGGTAAAAACATGAGATTTCACAATATCCCCTATTTTGCCATGCATTTGTTTAGTGGGCTTAAATTTTCGATTAATTGATTGATAAAAGTTCTCCAAAAAAATCAATAAAAATCACCGTTGTGTTTGCAACATGTGATTTATCCGTGAAAGTGCGAAATTTTTTTGATTTGGAGCATGGATGAGGATGGGTTCAGGAGAGAGAAAGGGTAGTTCTAAGAATAAGAAGAGTATAGGGAGGTAGAAACAGAGTAAATTTAAGAGATCAGAGGAGGAAAAAGAGAGGGAGAGAAACTGTACTTGCGGATGGAGTCGAATGCCTTAGGAGAGGAACCTCGAGGTTCCCTTGTCGTTGCTCGAAGGACGACGAACATGAGCTCAGGTGAGCTTAGAAGCTCGCAACAGCGCGCCTGCGCGGGCTGGATCTCGCCAAGAAAGATAGCTGTCGTCGCTCAACTGCACCAACTCTCACTGTCACCGAGATGGGTTAGGGGGCTCGAGCTTCTCACAGTGATGGCGGATAAAGGAAAATGATGGAGGTCGTCTGCCTTTTAAGCACCGTTGGTGAGTGGTTCTTAAAATGAGGGACGAGAGGGCGAGGTGGAGAACGAGGGAGGAAGTGGGCGGAGTGGAGCCTTACACAGGAGAAGGGGAGAAGGTGGAGTGTGCGGTTGATGGTTCCTCCCGCAAGAGTCGGGAGGTGGAAGACACCGTATGGAGAGAGATAGAGAGAGAGAGAGAGATGAAAGGATTTGAGCCACTGGATGAAGCACCCTTCATCCAACGGTCCAAAGTAAAGAGAGTAAGTGGAGAAAGGAGGGGTTGACATGTGGCAGCTCCAGGAGCTGCCACATGTCGCTCCTAGGAAAATCCAAAATTAAATGCAAAAAGTCAAAAAGAAATAACAAAAGGGGTTAAATCAAAACGTAGTCAACACAAAAATTGCTCGTCTCGACGATATCTACAACTTTCGTGAAGGGCCAAAAATCAAAAGAAGTCATCTGTACAAAATGTATTTTTGGGTGGTACCTAATAGATATAGAATACCGCATTTTTATCTTTTGTAATTTTTTTGTCATTTTTTAAATAAGGGAAAAATCAAAATAAAAATAGAGAAAATATGAAAAAAATATTTACAACTTAATCTATTTTTTTTGGATTTTTAGTGATTAAGAAAATAAAAGGATAAAATGTAAGGGCATTTTGGTCAATATGTACAAGTTACAATAGAGGCCCAAAACCCAAGTTTCACATACGATCTCTGATTTTAATGAAATTGGTCTTATTTTGAAGGTCTTTGAATGTATATTACTTTAAAAGTGAGTAGACCTAAATCGGACACTGTAGGAGAGAGATATGCGCATTTTAAGGCTCCTAGTTTCAAACTTGGATTGGGATTTTTATTGGTCAAGTTTACAAGTTAGTATTTTTATATTTTTCTTTAATTAGTGTTAGTAATATATATACACTATGGAGTTGATTTTATTGGATTTATAGTTAGTATAAAATATATAAAAATAGGTGAAATATGGTAAATATACAAGTGATTTTTACAAGTGAATTTGGCTTCTTATTTAATGCAAATATGAATGCTAAAATGCAGATATTATTTATGCATGCATGAATGCTAATTATGCAATAAAAGTAGAAATATGCATCTAATTACTCGGGAACAAAGATCTATTTTCAACTTTTAGAGTGATGAATCACAGATTCATCAGTACCCTACTCAATAGAGACAATACCGACATGTCCATCATGGACCTAATCATTCTTATCAGGTTCAATGGAAGCCTCCCCAAAGACAGGATTACAAGGCATCATCTTCTAGCCCATATGACCTTCAAAGGGTATTAGATGAGCTCAAACTTATTCATATCAAGCAGCAAGACCATAGAACCGATATCAATCGGCTATTAGCGAGTTGAGTTTACCACCCCTAGGACCTCCATCCCAACAGAGGTTCAGGTTAACCCCAACAACCTGAACCATGGACGTAACCGGCAGAAGGATCACGTATACTATTCCAATTTTTGAATCGGGTCATGATATTCTGTTGCATGGTATTCACCATATCACTCTCATGAGCAGTAGGATCGTCCATGCCCTTGATCTGGCATGATGGAGTAGAGCGGAGGATACCGATGAGCCTGTCCATGAGGAGAGCTCATGGAGGAGCATCACCAGCAGTAATACCACAACCTTCAGTATCACCATGCGGATTCGAATATCCAAAAATCCAAAAAAAAATAAAAAAATACAAAATACAAAAAGAATAATAAAGCGACATCGAGCACTACTGTCACTAGCAAGTCTTCAGGAGATGAGAAGACTACCTTGGATGTAGCATCAATACTAGTTTTTCCTGTAGTTTCAGTTCCTTTTTCAGCATGTCAGTTGAGTCATGTACATAGTCTGAGTCATAGTCCGAATCTTGTACAATTGAATTAAGATTTTCAGTTGAATAAAAATCAGATGATGATGTTTCTATTTTACACTCTGGGCCCCCAATAATCCCTTTCCCTCAGTTCTTGTCAAAGAGAATAAAGAAAACTTTTGAAAAATATGATAAAGAATCCTTGAAAATGGCAAGGATGTGCTGAGAGAATGTTAAAGTTGAGACCCCTTTCCTTCATTTAGTGGATATGATTTCTGCATTTAAGAAGTACCTAAAGGTAAGATGCACACCTAGTAGGAAACTTGTTAGATTTATATGACGCTGTAGATGACCTAGATATTTGGGCAATCAATGGCCCTTGAGCTTTGACCTCTAAAATAGTAGCAAGTCACAACGATTTTTTCCACCTTTGCGGAGAGAAGGGTGACAGAAATCCTTCCAACCTGGAATACAACACGGGCTTCGGCTTGTAGTCAAACTTGCAACACAACTTCTTTCTTCTCCGTAGAAGGACAAAGAACATGAGAACCACGAAACATGTGTTATCCATAGCCAATACATGTGCAATCAAAAATGAGATTCCAAGTAAGAAGAGAGACTTGGATGCCCACTTCGTCATTAGCCAGATATTTGACAAATATGTTTCCTATACTCGACTCGATAATGGATCCTTCATTAATCTATTGCCTTATTCTCTCTTAGATAATATAGAGTTAGGTCCTCTTAGGAGATCAGAAGCACTTCTACAGTCTGCTTACCGATCTATTAAGAGACCTAAAGGAATGCTGAGGGATGTTATCCTTGACATAGAGGGGAAGCAATACAAGGTGGACTTCAGGGTCCTAGATATGGAGTGCCCTCAAAGATGGCAAGATTTCCTAATCATCCTTGGTCATCCTTTCCTGCGGACGGTTGGAGCTGTATATGACTGCACTATGGGAAAGATACACTTTCAGGCACATGATGAAAGTGTAGAGTTAGAGATGCACCAATCAAAATGGCAAAGACCATATTAAGAGAGCAACACAGAGTATCTCACGTCAGAAGCTGAGTTCTATAGACTTGACACAGTTGATAACTGGTAGCAGCAATCAGTTTGGGTTGACGAGTCCCTCTCATTAAGAGAGGAGTGTGTAGATGAGGTAGTTCAATCGATTCTACGGGATCAAATATTACACACATGAGACTTTTCTGATGCATCTCCATACATTCACGATGGCTCATAAGCTGACTTAGGCTAGTCAGACACGTTCCCTTCAGGTCAATCAGAGAGAGAGAGGATGACGATTTAGATGCGACATTTGCCAAATTCTTGTATATCTATTACAATCCAACTCCTTCACAACAACAGTTGATGGCTAATTGTGAGGCCCGCTCCCGCGGATCTGGGAAACCCGTTTACATATCAGTCGTAGTATCATGTTCTCTAAGGACCACATTAGAGTACTGAAAATTTGGGGATTTTTTTATGACATTCACATTAACTAATAAGCCACAGAACTATAACATGTCACACTTATATTGCATAAATTCCATATCAGTTAACATGTAACAACAGAAATTGCAATATATACATGCATCCCAATTTTATCAGAAGAGAAATAAATGCATTTATAATATTCTTGAACAAAATTATAACATACATACATGTTATGTTTTGCTTCAGAAACTGACATTCAACTCTCCCAATACAACGATGCAGGTATTTTGCCTGCAATCCATGGAATAGGGAGAAAAGAACATCAACAAATGCTGAGTAAATCTTAATTAATTAAAAATAACAGGAAATTTAGTGGTTCCAAAAGAAAGCAAGTAATTTGGCCTTAACAATTAAAATTTAGAGCTACTTGCAATGAAACATACTTTCAAGTTGTTTGGTGTGTAAAACCCCATTCTACTCATCCTACACTACTTACCCACATTAATCATTTATTTACAAATATCATATGGTTCATATTTAACTCATTGTCTTTCTATTAATTGTAATATAAGTTTGATTGGTCTTGAGATTGTGAATGATGAAACTCTGATATAATCATTATCTCTATTAATGCTTATAATGATGTTTAAGAATCTTGTGGATTGATCATAGTAAGAGTATATGATGGATCTGGGGTTTTGATTCTTTCCTTATTGATTTTCTCATGCTTAGTGGATAGTTCGATAAGGATGATTTTGATGATAGGGTCTTTTCTCTTTGCCAGGAATTATTGGCAGAAAAGTAACTAGTTCAACGGAAACCAACTCAATTGTAACCAAGCTTCCATGTAACCAATTCAACTGTAATTCAACTTTAGCCAACTCAATTGTGACTCAATCCAATCTCAATTGTAACTTTTTCAGATTCAACTGTAACTGATTCAGATGTAGCCATAGAGGATTCATATGTATACATGGATGATTCATATGTAGCATCGCCAAGTCTGTTGGTGAAAAATAAATAAAACTCAAGCGGTGAAGTAGCCTACAAAAGAGGCTCTTCCATCTCGCCCTCTAATTGGAAGGGCGGTCCAATAGAGGGATAGGTCTACTCCAAAACTACGCCACTGAGACGGGTGAGAGAGACTCTCTAGAAAAGTCGCTCTAAAAGAAAAACCGGCCCGACGGGTACGGGCTAACGAGCTCGAAAAACTAAAACCAAGGGTCATCCAGCCTAGGTACCCTAAAGAACAAGGGTCAGCGAAACCGGTCTTTAAAAGAAAACCTGTGGATCCCAGAGAGGCGTAAAAACTGCGAGCGCTCGCGAAAAAAACCGAGAAAAAGACTGGGATCCTAGACCCGCGCACGAAGCGGCCGCTGCCCTAACTGGGCTTCCTAATCTTCCGTCCAGCTGAGGGTCACCGCCCCCTCGCACAGTCAGGCGTAAAGGTTACCATGACTGGCACTTTTAATTACTAGTCATCATTGAATCATCATCACTAACTTAATTTCTCATCCTCTCTTGAACTCTGATGTAGTCAACTTTACAGATCTAGGTATCTTGTTGATAATTATATTGAATAGTGATTCATACTTTAGTAATTTTGAATGATTGATCACAAAGATCTTCAGTCATTGATCATAGATGATCTCATCAATTGGCGGCTTGCTTATTAATCTAGATTTATGAAAATATCTCAATGAACTCCTTTTTCAAACCACGAGATCATAAGTTGTTTATTGGAACTGAATTTAAAATTTAATTTAATGTAGAAATTTTACTTTTGTTATTTAACTCGTAATTTAGTGGCAAGACTCTTGATCTAATTTTTATAAGTCTCTTGTATGAAAATACCCTAATATAATGAACAAAAGATGAAAAGATGGTCGATGCAATCCTTCCTGGCACTGCAAAATTTCACCCTGAATCTTCTCTTCCACTAGATCTCAAGTCATTCTAATAATGCTAACATATTGAGATTATTATTTACTTATCCATCGTAGCCATCTTTCGATTCTTTATCACTATTACTAAGAGATATTGAGAAACCCTCTCAATTGGATGTATCAAACTCCCAGCCAAGAGTTATACCCCTTTAGCTACTTTGTATCTTTCTACCCTTGCTAAAAAAAATATGTCGGGTTAATTACGCGATCTTGATATCATTAAGCTGGATCATAGTTAAATTCTTTATCTTTCGTCATTTTCAATAGGTTGAAATAGACCTTCTGTGATTGTTCTCGAGATTAAGAATCCAAATAAGTTGATAACAATATATTTAACCGATTTCAGAATACTTAATATTGAAAATAATCTCCTGATTATGTCATAAAATGGAATATGCTCCAGCGGTATAGATATTGTGCATCAAAAACCATGAAAAAAAATGTGGCAGATTCTTAAGTTGACTATACTCTGAAGAGAAGAATTTTGCTTGCATTATGCAGATTTGTCTAATGTTTAAAATGAAGCAGAATACCCAACCTTTAGTTGAATACTGCTATGCTAGGAATTCTAGTTTTAAAAAGCTAAATTCTTACACACATGTCGGTATATGTGCAACACATGGACTGTTCAGATATCCATTGATTGTTGATCTTTTTCTTCCGGATCTGGAATCTCCATATGAGGTCGTGTTGTCACAAAGGATTACCATATCAAAGATTTCTTCTAGTTAGGAGGTACATATTAAGTTGAGTATATTATCTATATTATTTCATACACCTAAGAAAGGTGAGACCACCTCTGCCATGGTTGCTTCTTCTAGGAGGGACATATTAGGTCCACTCATGCCCACAACCGTGATTGTTTTACATCGAGATGAGCCACATATTATTTTACTTTTCTAGATGTAGTGGCCATAGAGAAGATTGTTGCTGGTTAACGCATAATAAACTTGTAGCTCATCAAACAATCTTTTGAGATGTTGATGATATCATGATTCTATATATACCATCTCAAGAGATAAATATGATGACCTTCTTTATAGGCTTCATTAGTATTGTATATCCTTACATTAAACTCTAGTTCCAATGACCCTTGTGCAGAACATGATATCACTGCCTTTACCGACCCTCATGTATATCTCACAATGGTTTAAATGTTCTTGAGAATCATTTGTACTTCTATTATTAGTATTGAGATATTATTTATGTATTCACATCATATTAACCAGGAATATACAATTATAATTTAGATGAAAGTGCAATCTATCTTCTGCCACATGCAATACACAAGTATTATAGAGTCAAATTTCCATTGCTTTAGATTACCACAAGACCCTTGTTCCCAACATGTTATAATATATGGTAACCCAGTTATAGCATATCTAGAATATACAACACTCAAGCAACCTATTACTATCAAAATGTGTAAAGACCATGCATGGAAAGCAGCAAGAGAGGGGAAAAGATTGTACCTTTGATCCTTTAAGTTTGGAAGGATTTTGTGGCTTTATCTAACATACAACAATAGATAAAATACCTGATGGATAGCAACATAAAAAAAAAACTGAATTAGAAACTTCAACATTGACTTTAATGAGAACAAAGAGGAGAGAGATATGTACCTTTGAATATCTCCACTTTGGAGATCCAAACTTGCTTGCAACATCCTTTTCTTGACAGGAGCTTCAGTTCATTCAGATCCGGATGTTACAAATATAAAAACCTCAAAGGGAGTCTCGTCCTCGAGACTCAGGTCAAGGTCACTTTGTGTCTTGTTTGGATCTTATCTGGCCATAAAAACCTCAAAGAATTTTGTACCCATAAAAACCTCAAAGGGAAAACAAGCCGTGTTCTTTCAATATATATAATTAAATGGGCTTGTTTTGACAATTACCTGAAAGAGTTGTGGGTATCGTGCCCGCATATCCACTTTTGTCTTCCATGTTGCCTCTTTTACATCATGTCGATGACATAGCACCTTTATTAGAAGAATCTCTTTGTTGCGAAGCTTTTATTTTTCACAACACTATCGAGTATTTGTACTAACTTTCTCTTTGTAAATCAAATTTGACTCCACGTCAAGGTTCTCATAGCTGATGACGTGGTGAAGGTCGTACTTGTAATTCCTTAAATTGATAGGTGTAGAGAAAGGGTTACTCGATAGACCACCTTACACATACGACTAAAAATTTCAAATAATCCAACGTATCGTGGTGTCAACTTGCTATGAGCACTAAATCTCTGTACTCCCTTTATGGGAGATACTCATAGAAACACTCAATCTCCTTCTTGTATTTTCAGGAATTCCATCAATATGAAGGATTGAGTTAAATATTGATAAGTTATTATTTGAATCGATTAAGAGAAGAGGATCGGATTACATGAAACTCCAAAATTCTTTTCTGACGGTCTGCATAGCTCTTCTAGCAGCTCTGAGTCATCAGAAGCCTTCCCCTTACAAGATCGATCAACAGTTCTCGTAGCCCCTTCCCAAAGAGATCTACAGAGTAAAATGTATGTTCACCTACCTTACGCCAACTGAGAGGTGCGAGACATCTCCGCCTGTATAGGGCTTCGAATGATGTCATACCAATACTGGAATAATGACTGTCGTTGTGCGGGAGTTCTACCAATGACAGGTGGTCCTTCCAAGATCATTTCTACTCTAGAGTACATGCACATAGCAAATTCTCAAGTATCTGAATAACACATAGTATCGTATGCAGAACTCATCTTCAGCTCTGTCTGTGGTGTTGACATAAGCCGGTACTAGTAGTGAGATATAAACCTCGAGTCTCCATCAGACACTACCTCATGTGGTATATCATAAAATTTGATAATATTTTTTTTTGCACATGTAATCTAGCCAGTCTAGATGGAGTGTAGGTCATGTTGATATGTATGAAATGGACTGACTTGGCCAATCTGTCAACAACATCCCAATAGCATCGTGACCACCTATTGTCTTTACTAGTCCCGTGACAAAATCCATAGAAGTGTTCTTCCACTTTTATTCGAAAAAGGGGAGAGACTGTAACAACCATGGTGGTCTCTTATGTTCTGCCTTGACCATCTGATAGATCACGCACTTGCTAACACGACATGTTGCATCTCGCTTCATTCCGTCCTGCCAGAATGTAGACCTAGATCCTGGTACATCTTTGTGCTACCAAGAAGAATAGACAATCGTGAATTGTGTGCCTTATCAAGAATATCTCTGCGCAACTACTCATTGTTGGGCGCAATTACCCAGCCAACCTTCCACAAAATAGACTTAGTCCTCACAAAATCATCACGTTTGTCCTTGATGACACGCATGCATCTGTCTAAAATTCAAGGATATGTCCTATATCCTTCTACTATGCAATCCCAAAGACTGTTGAATCACGGAGGTATGACAGTAGATGAGGACGCACTCTTATGAGGATGTCAATTAGTCAAGGTTACGAGTATATCTCATGTATATAGCTAGTTTGCCGTATGTGTGTGAGCTTTCCTGCTAAGCGCATCTGTCACCACGTTTCCTTTACTAGAATGGTAAGAGATCATGTATTCAAAATCTTTCAGTAGTTCAAACAACCGATGTTGTCTCATATTTAGCTCTTTCTGATTATAGATGTACTTCAAACTTTTGCGATCTATGAAGATATCAAAATTCACCTCATATGGATAGTGGTGCTATATCTTAAAAACGAGGACAACTGTTACCAACTCCAAGTCGTGGATGGAGTAATTCCGCTCATGCAGCCTCTATTGACGTGATGCATAAACAATCATGTAACCTTGCTGCACCAGAACCACTCTTAAACATTCATTTGAAGCATTTGTATATACTGTATAATCTTGAATGTTTGAAGAAAGTGCAAGAATGGGCACATTTGTTAATCTTTCTTTCAATGTCCTTTAAGGTCAATGAAAGGAACTCTCATCTGTGTCAAAATGACTCATGGAAAGCCACAGACGAAGCATCTATAATAACTATCTAGTTCAGGAAAGCTTCGAATTCGAGTGACTGTCTTGGAATATTCCCAAGACATAACTTCCTCAATGTTCGTAGGGTCAACTGGCATACCTGCTCCAGAAATGACATGTCCAAGGAATGAGGTTTTGGATAACCATAACTCACATTTGTTCAGCTTAACATACTACTTATGCTTTTGAATGTTGTCTTCCGAATATCCAACTCTTGAATCCTCAGCTAATGGTAGCTAGATCGGAGATCGATCTTTGAAAATACCAAAGATCCATGTATCTGATTGAAAGAGTCATCAAAGTGTGACAGAGGATAATGGTTCTCCACTATTTCTCGTTCAGCTGTATGTAATCAATGCATAATTTCATTGATCCATCCTTCTTTCTGACGAAAGAAGTAGATCACCCCAAGGTGAAGTGTTCGACCTCACGATACTCAATTCAAGTAACTCATGTAGCTGCACATTCAGCTTTCTCAACTCGGTTGGTGTCATGTGGTACGGAGTCATCGAGATTGGTTGTGTATCCAGTAGTAGTGTGATCTCGAACTTAATCTCTCTCTCAAGCGGTATACCTGGCAAATTATCAGGAAACACATTGGACTAATTCAACACTAAACTGATGTCCTGAGTCATCGGCTCGTTCATCAGGTGTATTTCGGATAATTGCTAGAAATGTATCGTATTCTCGATCTATGAGTCTTTGAGCTCTCAACACTGAAATGTGCTTCATTTTGGAGTCATGTAATGTACCCTTATAGGTAGACTCGGGTAAGTCTGGAATCCTGAAAACAATCGTCTTCATGAAATAATTACTCATGACATGATGATCTGGCATTCAATCCATACCAAAAGTTAGGTCAAACTTATTGAGCCGTAGTAGCAGACAACCTGCTATCGTCTCATGTCCACCAATCAACATTGGTAGCTATCAGACTATTAGTCTTATGATGATCAACTAGCCACACGGCCCATAATGTGACAAGGATGATCTAGGGCATCTGCACCTCTACCTACTGAAGTTAGAAGTTCAAAGATCATTCATCGTTCTAGAATCAATTAAAAAGAGAGAAAGGTCGGCACTAGATGCCATGGTTCTGTATAAGAACCAATATCCTTAATTACAATAGTTGATGTTCGCGGATATTTCTATTATGCTTTTTCTCTTCTTGGGATATAATATGGAAATAAATTGCAATTGGTGACATCTGTGGTCATTTATTTTGAATGTCATATTTCCCTTTCAGATTCGCGACAAGTCAAAGAACTGTAGCTATCCAATACCTAATGCGATTAGAACTATAATACTACGAATGTATGTAGCAGGGTACCACTGCTCTGATACCAAACTGTGAGGCCCGCTCCCGCGGATCTGGGAAACCCGTTTACATATCAGTCGTAGTATCATGTTCTCTAAGGACCACATTAGAGTACTGAAAATTTGGGGATTTTTTTTATGACATTCACATTAACTAATAAGCCACAGAACTATAACATGTCACACTTATATTGCATAAATTCCATATCAGTTAACATGTAACAACAGAAATTGCATTATGTACATGCATCCCAATTTTATCAGAAGAGAAATAAATGCATTTATAATATCCTTGAACAAAATTATAACATACATACATGTTATGTTTTGCTTCAGAAACTGACATTCAACTCTCCCAATACAACGGTGCAGGTATTTTGCCTGCAATCCATGGAATAGGGAGAAAAGAACATCAACAAATGTTGAGTAAATCTTAATTAATTAAAAATAACAGGAAATTTAGTGGTTCCAAAAGAAAGCAAGTAATTTGGCCTTAACAATTAAAATTTAGAGCTACTTGCAATGAAACATACTTTCAAGTTGTTTGGTGTGTAAAACCCCATTCTACTCATCCTACACTACTTACCCACATTAATCATTTATTTACAAATATCATATGGTTCATATTTAACTCATTGTCTTTCTATTAATTATAATATAAGTTTGATTGGTCTTGAGATTGTGAATGATGAGACTCTGATATAATCATTATCTCTATTAATGCTTATAATGATGTTTAAGAATCTTGTGGATTGATCATAGTAAGAGTATATGATGGATCTGGGGTTTTGATTCTTTCCTTGTTGATTTTCTCATGCTTAGTGGATAGTTCGATAAGGATGATTTTGATGATAGGGTCTTTTCTCTTTGCCAGGAATTATTGGCAGAAAAGTAACTAGTTCAACGGAAACCAACTCAATTGTAACCAAGCTTCCATGTAACCAATTCAACTGTAATTCAACTTTAGCCAACTCAATTGTGACTCAATCCAATCTCAAATGTAACTTTTTCAGATTCAACTGTAACTGATTCAGATGTAGCCATAGAGGATTCATATGTATACATGGATGATTCAGATGTAGCATCGCCAAGTCTGTTGGCGAAAAATAAATAAAACTCAAGCGGTGAAGTAGCCTACAAAAGAGGCTCTTCCGTCTCGCCCTCTAATTGGAAGGGCGGTCCAATAGAGGGATAGGTCTACTCCAAAACTACGCCACTGAGACGGGTGAGAGAGACTCTCTAGAAAAGTCGCTCTAAAAGAAAAACCGGCCCGACCGGTACGGGCTAACGAGCTCGAAAAACTAAAACCAAGGGTCCTCCAGCCTAGGTACCCTAAAGAACAAGGGTCAGCGGAACTGGTCTTTAAAAGAAAACCTGTGGATCCCAGAGAGGCGTAAAAACTGCGAGCGCTCGCGAAAAAAACCGAGAAAAAGATTGGGATCCTAGACTCGCGCACGAAGTGGCCGCTGCCCTAACTGGGCTTCCTAATCTTCCGCCCAGCTGAGGGTCACCGCCCCCTCGCACAGTCAGGCGTAAAGGTTACCATGACTGGCACTTTTAATTACTAGTCACCATTGAATCATCATCACTAACTTAATTTCTCATCCTCTCTTGAACTCTGATGTAGTCAACTTTACAGATCTAGGTATCTTGTTGATAATTATATTGAATAGTGATTCATACTTTAGTGATTTTGAATGATTGATCACAAAGATCTTCAGTCATTGATCATAGATGATCTCATCAATTGGCGGCTTGCTTATTAATCTAGATTTATGAAAATATCTCAATGAACTCCTTTTTCAAACCACGAGATCATAAGTTGTTTATTGGAACTGAATTTAAAATTTAATTTAATGTAGAAATTTTACTTTTGTTATTTAACTCGTAATTTAGTGGCAAGACTCTTGATCTAATTTTTATAAGTCTCTTGTATGAAAATACCCTAATATAATGAACAAAAGATGAAAAGATGGTCGATGCAATCCTTCCTGGCACTGCAAAATTTCACCCTGAATCTTCTCTTCCACTAGATCTCAAGTCATTCTAATAATGCTAACATATTGAGATTATTATTTACTTATCCATCGTAGCCATCTTTCGATTCTTTATCACTATTACTAAGAGATATTGAGAAACCCTCCCAATTGGATGTATCAAACTCCCAGCCAAGAGTTATACCCCTTTAGCTACTTTGTATCTTTCTACCCTTGCTAAAAAAATATGTCGGGTTAATTACGCGATCTTGATATCATTAAGCTGGATCATAGTTAAATTCTTTATCTTTCGTCATTTTCAATAGGTTGAAATAGACCTTCTGTGATTGTTCTCGAGATTAAGAATCCAAATAAGTTGATAACAATATATTTAACCGATTTCAGAATACTTAATATTGAAAATAATCTCCTGATTATGTCATAAAAATGGAATATGCTCCATTGAAAATAATCTCCTGATTATGTCATAAAATGGAATATGCTCCAGCGGTATAGATATTGTGCATCAAAAACCATGAAAAAAATGTGGCAGATTCTTAAGTTGACTATACTCTGAAGAGAAGAATTTTGCTTGCATTATGCAGATTTGTCTAATGTTTAAAATAAAGCAGAATACCCAACCTTTAGTTGAATACTGCTATGCTAGGAATTCTAGTTTTAAAAGGCTAAATTCTTACACACATGTCGGTATATGTGCAACACATGGACTGTTCAGATATCCATTGATTGTTGATCTTTTTCTTCCGGATCTGAAATCTCCATATGAGGTCGTGTTGTCACAAAGGATTACCATATCAAAGATTTCTTCTAGTTATGATGTACATATTAAGTTGAGTATATTATCTATATTATTTCATACACCTAAGAAAGGTGAGACCACCTCTGCCATGGTTGCTTCTTCTAGAAGGGACAGATTAGGTCCACTCATGCCCACAACCGTGATTGTTTTACATCGAGATGAGCCACATATTATTTTACTTTTCTAGATGTAGTGGCCATAGAGAAGATTGTTGCTGGTTAACGCATAATAAACTTGTAGCTCATCAAACAATCTTTTGAGATGTTGATGATATCATGATTCTATGTATACCATCTCAAGAGATAAATATGATGACCCTCTTTATAGGCTTCATTAGTATTGTATATCCTTACATTAAACTCTAGTTCCAATGACCCTTGTGCAGAACATGATATCACTGCCTTTACCGACCCTCATGTATATCTCACAATGATTTAAATGTTCTTGAGAATCATTTGTACTTCTATTATTAGTATTGAGATATTATTTATGTATTCGCATCATATTAACCAGGAATATACAATTATAATTTAGATGAAAGTGCAATCTATCTTCTGCCACATGCAATACACAAGTATTATAGAGTCAAATTTCCATTGCTTTAGATTACCACAAGACCCTTGTTCCCAACATGTTATAATATATGGTAACCCAGTTATAGCATATCTAGAATATACAACACTCAAGCAACCTATTACTATCAAAATGTGTAAAGACCATGCATGGAAAGCAGCAAGAGAGGGGAAAAGATTGTACCTTTGATCCTTTAAGTTTGGAAGGATTTTGTGGCTTTATCTAACATACAACAATAGATAAAATACCTGATGGATAGCAACATAAAAAAAACTGAATTAGAAACTTCAACATTGACTTTAATGAGAACAAAGAGGAGAGAGATATGTACCTTTGAATATCTCCACTTTGGAGATCCAAACTTGCTTGCAACATCCTTTTCTTGACAGGAGCTTCAATTCATTCAGATCCGGATGTTACACTAATATCACAACAGATCCATCCACATCCATCACATAGGCAGATTCAGAGGTAACTGAACCAGATATTCCTAATGATCACACCATTCTCGAGCTCAAACCTCTTCCCACTACATTGAAGTATGCCTTCATTACAGTACCACCTCAGAAGTTCTTAGTCATTATCAGTGCCAGATTGACTGGAGAACAAGAATCTCACTTGCTAAAGATTCTCGAAAACAACCACAAGGCGATAGTCTAGAGCATGTCTAATCTCTGCAGGATTAACCTCGCCTTGTGCTCACACCATATTTTCCTTGAGAAAGGCGCCAAACCTTCCCGTGAGTTCTAGCGCAGGTTGAATCCAAACTTACAGGATGTGATTAAGAAAGAAATAAATAAATGATGAGATACAAGGTTTATATATCCCATCTCTAATTCGAAGTGGGTGGAACCACTTCACGTAATCCCTAAGAAGGCAGAACTCCAGACAATCACCAACTCAAAAGGAGAGGAAATCATGACACAAGTACCCATGTTATGGTACGTCTGTGTGGATTATAGACATCTGAATGTCGTGATGAAAAAAGATCATTTCCCTCTACCATTCATTGATCAAATCTTGGAGAGACTTGTGGAGAAACAATTCTTTTACATCTTGGACGAGTACTTGGCTACAATCAAGTAGCTATTTCTCCTAAGGAACAGGAAAAGACCACCTTTACATGTCCAATTGGTACTTATGTATTCAGACGCATGCCCTTTGGGTTACACAATGCACCGGGAACTTTCCAATGGTGCATGATTGCAGTATTTATCGAGATAGTAGGCGACTTCCTGTAAGTCTTTATGGACAACTTCTCAATCCACGAGGATTCATTTGACTCTTGTTTATCTCATCTGGAACAAGTCCACAAGAAGTGTAATGAAGCTAATCTGGTGCTCTCTTGGGAGAAGAGCCATTTTATGGTCTAAGAGGGCATTGTGTTGGGGCACATCATCTTTTAGAGATGAATGGAGGTTGACTTTGCCAAGGGGGATGCGATCAAGAAACTTCAACCACCAACCAACACTAAGCAAGTGCAGTCGTTCCTCGGGCATGTGGATTTTTACCGAAGTTTTATAAAGGACTTTTCAAATATTGTCTGACTACTAACAGAGCTCTTAGGAAAAGACATAGAGTTCCTTGTAAATTACAGGTGTCTTGAGGCCTTAGATCTCCTTAAGAAGATCATGGATGCTCCCATCCTACTTGCCTTAGATTGGTCTCTTCCCTTTGAGATCATGATGGATGCTTCTGACTTTGCAGTTGGGGTCGTGTTAGGATAAAAGAGAGAAGGGATACCATATGGTTTCCACTATGAAGCAAGTTTTATGATCAAGCTCAAAGGAACTACACTATTATAGAGAAGGAAATGCTTGCCATAATGTTTGCCTTGGACAAATTCAGGTCACACCTTTTAGGATCCAAGGTTACCGTATTCACAGACCACACATCCATCAAGTACTTAATGGAAAATAAGGACGTGAAGGAGCACCTTCTTAGGTGGATTATGCTACTTCAAGAATTTGATTTGCAGATAAAAAACAAGCCTGGAATAAAGAATGTGGTGGTTGATAACCGCTCCCAGAGTTCCCCTGAGATCGACCCTACCAAGGACTTCTTCCCTGATGAGTCGATATGTTATGTTGACTCTCTCCCATGTTATGCTAATATGATGAACTTTATGGTGTCTAGGATAGTTCCCCATGATTGGCCCAAGAGCAACATTGCTCGACATATCAGTATCTAGAAAATACCATTGAGAGAATTCGTTCTTGTTCTTTAAATGTTCAGATTGTGTCTGACGGAGGTGTATTCCTTAGGAGGAATACATTAGTGTCCTCACATACTTCCATTCCTTGGAGGCAAGAGGACATCACTCCAGGAAGAGGATCGCCTGGAAAGTTCTCCAATATGGCTTGTACTAGTTAACCCTGTTCCGCGATTACTATGCATTGATTTGGTCGTGTCCAGTGTATCAGAGAATGGGAGGGACCTTGATCCCAAAGATGAAATGCCCATGCAACACGTGATTATGGTTGATGTTTTTGATGCATAGGGCATATATTTTATGGGCTCATTCCCTAACAACTGCGGTTACGAGTACATTCTATTAGAGGTAAACTACCTATCTAGGTGGGTTGAGTATATCCCTACTCGAGATGCATACAACAAGACTGACTACAAAGTTCATGAAAGATCACATCATTTCATAGTTTAGGGTCCCCAAAATCATCATATCTGACAAGGGGAGCCATTTTGTTGATAGGGAAGTGAAGAAGTTAACAAAGGACTATGACATCGAGCACTGTGTCGCTAGTCCATACTACCCACAACTGAATGTCACAACAAAGATGTCGAATAGAGAGGTGAAGGGTATTTTGCAGAAGCTAGTCTGTCCTGATAGGAAGAACTGGTCCCAACTCTTTGACCAAGTTCTATGGGCATATCAGACTGCTTACAAGACCCCACTTGGAATGTCCCCATTCCGGATGGTATATGGGAAGCTGTGCCACTTGCTCGCTGAGATGATTCACAAATTCTAATGGGCATTGAAGAAAGTGAACTGAGACAAACATGAAGGACAGCAGAGCAGACATATGGATTTAAATGAGCTTTTAGAAATAAGAAACAACATATACTATTACAATGTGCTCTATAAGGATAGAATCAAGCGTTTGCATGATCGGCATATCACGCACAAGAGTTTTGTCCCAAGGTAGAACGTATGGTTATTCAATGTCAAGCTGAAGATTTTTCAGAGCACATTGAAATCCAAATGGACATGACCCTTCTTTGTTAGAAAAGTGCATGGTAATGGGAACGTATAGATTTCAGATCTTATATATGATGCATGATCATTCCTCATGAGCAGACAACTGCTTAAGTATTTCATAGGATCCGATGAGCAGTTGGCCAGTGTAGAAGAGTCCTACTTCATGCGTACCCAAGAATCTCACGATCTACTCTTAGGGAACGCATGACACCTCGCTATTCCCATCATCTCCAGGCATCGCATGTTCTTATCCCAATTTCTCTGTATATTCCCCAATCTGATTGGTTCTCACACTTTTTCTATACTTAGGTTGACCAAAGCTTAATTACGGGGGGACCGATGCACACCATGTATATTCATCTACTTTTTCTCGTCTTGACCTCAATCACCCTGTTTTTTCTCTTCTTCCACACCTAGACTGACCTGAGCCTAAGTATAGGGGGGTGGGTCGACTTCGATACTTTTATTCTTTTCACTCTCTTACGCTTAGTACGAGTTATGTCTCTTTATTGCTTTTTGTGCTTTGAGGACATATCACACACTAAGCATAGGGGGTGTATATATTACATATATACTTTACCCATAGTTTGTACTTACACGTATTTTATGTATATTATATTCAATAAATACGTGATATGGGTAACCATTTTAAAATGTTGTAAAATATATGTAAATTATAAAATGTTCATAAATTTGCAAATAATAGTGGCGTTGTAAATTTGTGTAAAATTGGGTATATAAATAATAAGGTCTTCTCATTCATTCAAAAAAAATATAACATTCATGCATTCCATTTGCATATCATTCAACATATCATACATATGCACAAAGTGGAAAGTCATCGGGTTCTTAACCGAGTTGTGAGTAAAAATCAAGAGTGGATTTGACTTGACCTTAATCCACTTAATTTGAAGAGGAACTTCATTGAGAAATAGGATTTTAGAATCTTCAGATCATAGACTTAATTCTCCAAGTTTCATGAGATAGTGTCTAGACTTTGACTCTTAATGTATAAGCTGATTGCCTCATTATGAGTAGACTCTTAGATATGGAACTAATTTGTACTCTAACACTGCACAATTAACTCAACTAAGACGGGGTGTTGGAAGACTGTGTGTCTTTTTCTTCGGTAGAGTGGACATCTAAAGACCAGAGTAACGAGTTGAAATAATGTTTCGGATGAGGGATAGTCTACTAGTCCTAGTCGTTTAGTCGAGGTGGGGGACAATGCAATCACTTCACATGGTTGTTCATGTTTGCGCCTAACAAAAAATCAATACCCTAAGTAAATGGACCAAAAGAAAAGTATCAAAGAAAAAGGCCCAAAATAAATGCAGTGCAAAAATATCAGAATCCCAAAATTCTTGACCACAATAGTCCAATGCTTGCATAGCGAAGACTTGGCTACACTGGCTAAGCTTCAAATAGGAGACTTAGTTATACTGGCTAGGCTCCAACTTCTCCCCCTTTTCCATTTTCGATATTATCAGTACTCAAATTTAGAAGGAAATACCGGACTCCCCGAGGATGAGTTACTAGAGGAGGAGATTGCACTGTAGTTCGACATCTTGAATAGGAAGAGCTAACACCCCTCACACACAAGAGACATATTCAATGTTTATGTAGTATACCATGGGAGGGGGTTGATCTAAGATGACTTATGAGTTGAACCTGGATGTGATTTGCACAACGTAGAGACTGTTGGTTTTAAAAACTTAAGTCTCATAAGGAGTTCTTCCGCACTATTAATCCAAAAGGTGGGTCAATATCCATTTTCACCTTCTGTTCATGACCTTGATATGGAACCCAATCTCATTTCTCTTACACATTCATTTTAGTTGCCCAGGGACGAACAAGGTTTAAGTATAGGGGGTTGATGAATATGTGATTTACCGCTTTACAAGCTGAAAATGGAGCACTATTTCCAAGTAACTAAATATATTTAGGAGTTAATAGTGTATTATTAGCATTCATGCATGTGTAGATAATACACATATTTTATCATTCATATTCGCATTAATAAGAAGCTACAAATTGTATGTAAATAATTCAAATGTATATTAAAATGATTTCCCATATTTTTTTATTATTTTATGCTAAATCCAAGTGAAATAAAATCAACTCTATTGTGTACATATTACTAACATTAATAAGGAAAAAATATCAGAAAAATACTAACTTGTATATTTGTCAAATAAAACCAAATCCTAATTTTGAGACAAAAAGCTATAAAGCTAAATATCTCTCTGATACAGTATCCTATGACCCTCTACTTACTTTTGAATTAATGTACATTCAATTAGCTACAAATTAAAATCAAATTTAAAAGAATCGAAGTTCATATGTGAAAATTGGTTTTTGGGTCCACATTATATATTGTATATATTTAATAACTTTGACTCATTATTTTATGTACATAATTATCTCATTTTATTTTTTTCCTTTTCATTCACTTTCTTTGATTTGTGTTTTTAATAATGTGTAAAAAAACAAATCTAAAACAATTCAAAAATAAAAAATAAGACATGTTGAGTATGTATATAGAGTCTGTATATAAGTGCCTTTTCTTTTATTTCTTTATTTTCTATATTATTAAAATTCTCAAAAAATTGTATTAATATGTAAATACTTTTATTATATTTTATTAGATTTTATATTAACTTTTTCTTTAATTAAAAATCACAAAAAATGCAAAACATTAAAATATGGTATTTTATATACATAGAATACCACAAAAAATACCACTTTGTATAGATAAAGTCTTTTGATTTTGATCCCTTCATAAAAATTCTAGATCTCATCGAGATGAACAACTTTCATGGAGAATACTTTTTGATTTAACATCATTTCCTTTTTATTTTTATTTTATTTATTTTTCTAATTTTTGTGGGAGCGACACATGACGGCTCATGGAGCTGCCACGTACCTCTACTTAAGTCCCCTTTGTCACCTCCTTTGTGGGCCATTGGATGAAGTACCCATTCATCCAATGGCTCAGAATAGTCTCCCTTTTTACTTCCCTTTCTTTTATCCTTTCCTTTTTGTTTTATTTATTTTCCTTCACCTCATGTTTGACCCATGGTCGTTCGATCACGACCAATCGAATGACCCATGACCTCGTGTCCTTCCCTGAGTTTCACAGCCGACGCCCGACTTCCTCCTCCGCACGCCATCTCCATCTTCATCGCTCCTCCATGCCACAACCTTTGGCCGATCCCAGCTCTTCATCTCATCCTCCACATCGCCACACCTTCAACTCCTCCGTGAAACCCTAACCGAAACATCACAAAACCCCAAGTGATCCCCTATTCCCTACCTAAACACCATTTTCTGAGGCAAGAGAGAGAGATCCGGAGCTGAGACACTGGTGACAATAGTACGACCCCCTTCAAGCGAAGATCTTTCTCTTCCTCAGCGAGATCCAAGGGACACCCTACCTTGCTGCAGTTGCTCCTTGCAGTGGCTGAGCTCTGTGTGTCGCCATGTCTAGTGACAACCAGAGCGGCTTCGTAAGCTCCACCATCAAGCATCAGAACTCCTTCCTATTCAGGTAGTTTCCTTCTTTTATTTTCCTTCATGTCCTTCTTCTTCTTCTTTCTCCTTCTATTTATTTGCGAGTATTGTCTATCTTTCCCCAAGATCACCTTCTTCCTTTAATTGTACACTCCAAGCCAACTCAATTCCAATGAAGATTTTGCCTTCATATCAAAACCCCCACACATTCTGTTCTTGTCCATCCATGATCTTCCACCGATCAGATCCAACACCACCATCGATCGATCGCCATCATCACCTCAACCTCATTCCCATCTCGCGTCACTCGATTGTTGTGCATCTCTAACTCTGTAGGTGGTCAAAGAAATAAGCATGGATCCCCTCATTCGTTCCTCATCCCTCGAAGCACAACTGAGCACCAGCGTCGAGCTATGAGGCCTCAACTGTTCATCCAATGCTCCAGCACCTCCTCGCCGGAGAAGCTCCTTCTTGGGAGTTGAGTCCATCATTCAAGCAGCATCGACTGCATCTCAACTTCATCCATCAAACCTATCAATTATAGCCACCACCTCCTCACTATCTTCTCACACGAATAGCTTAAAGGTGGAGGCGGTGGATCTTCATCAAGTGAACCATGCTAGACCTCCTTCCTCCCACCGTAGGTCGATTGTGGAGCTCGAACGTGTGTCGTCTGAGACCACGCCTCGCTCCTCCGTCTGTCGACAACACCAAACTGCCCATGAGTAAACCTTCATCACCTCGAGGGAAGTTGTCTTCATCTCCTTAACTCCAGAATTGAAGGGGGGAGAGAATACAATGTAACTACCGTCGATTCTCGACCCTCCCCTCTTCATCGGATGGCTTCACGTGGTTCCACATCATTTGCCCGAACCTCCTTCCAAGCTACAGTGTCGAACCAACGAAGCTCCTCCTGTTGGCCACATGGAGCCAAGTGCCTCGAATCACCGCCAAACCGCAGACCACTCACATGCAAGGAAGTACACCGAGGGCTATTTGCGCCCTCTTCCCTAGGACTTCAGATATTCACATAGAAAATCTGCCGCCACACGCACCTCATATGCATCAGGTGAATTTACGGCCACACCCCCATTCGTTCACGTATTTACAAAAGTACACTTAGGCACAGTTTTCTTTATTTGTTTCTATATTGGTTATCGTAGTGAACACCCTGTGTTTGAGAATTAATTTGAACATTACTTCATCATAATTTTTAAATTCCAAAAAGGGCATTGTATTGTACAAATCATTGTTTATATTGTGACTATTTAATGGTATTTTTCAGAGTAGTCTTGATTTATAAAAATCATTGTGGTAGAATTAATTATACTTTTCCTAGTTTACAATTTGTAGTTCCTATTAAATTAACCATTGCTCCAAAAATTCATCGAAAATCATAGTATATAGACCTC
Source organism: Ottelia alismoides (assembly GCA_037367405.1). Taxonomy (NCBI): domain Eukaryota; kingdom Viridiplantae; phylum Streptophyta; class Magnoliopsida; order Alismatales; family Hydrocharitaceae; genus Ottelia; species Ottelia alismoides. The sequence continues at coordinate 112,808 of JAZKJV010006139.1, read as the reverse complement.
TATCATGTGCTCAAGTTGCATGTATGCATGCATAGTTTGCTCTGGATAAATTATTCTGTGATTTATGTAATTGAATGTTAGATTCTTGTATAATTATTATTTTTGGGATCTAAGATTTTTCCTGGATGCCTATTAATTAGAGCATCTTAGGTAATTTTGATTCTGGAAATTATTAGGTTTTTGCTATTTACTAAAATTAAATATCATGTAATAACCAATTGTGCATTGTTTAATTCATAATCAAAATTTTTATATCGGAAAATTTGAAAAAATTCACAGTATCTTTGTTTTGCATACGTTCACGTTCAGGCCAAGTTTGTAAATTTTTGGACTTACATTGATTGAAAATTTCAAATTAGCCCCTAAACTTAGCGTAAATTGCTTTCCCATTTCATTACATATAAAAATGCTCCCTTTAAAACCTAATTGCATATTTTTTTTTAAAATACATCCTAGGATAAAGTGCCCCCCGTGTTCAACCTTGGTCATACCCCAAGTAAAATAAACAAAATCGACCACTTCATACTTTAATTGCAAATTAATCAAGTTAAGTGATTTTTATTGATATGCAATTACCTAATTACAACATCTCGACATAAATTCAATAGGACGCTTTCAGATTTTTCATTAGCCCAGTCCTCTTTCTAAATTTAATCCCACCTAAAATGCCTCCACTCCAAAATTCAAAATTTTCCAATCTCATTTGAAAACTAAGATTCCCTCTATCTCCAATAATTGATCATTATTTCTATTAATATAACACTTCTCTATTGGTAAATACAATTTATTCAACTTGTATTACTCAGATTTGAGTTATATAAGTATGCTTGATCCAATAACATTTAAAAATGTTACACTCCTCCTCCTCCTTCACAATATATCTTCTTTTACCCTCTTTCCCGAATCCAACCCAACAACTCATAAGTTTCACCCAACCATCCAATAGTCTTTTTCAACACACAAGGGTGAGGAGGTTCCCAATCTACTGCTAGTAGATAGCCATACCATCAACAGTTGTGATTCGAGGAAGCTATTGATCAAGGACTCACGTAAACACCCTCTTCCTTTGTTCAACAATACACGATGAGCTTATTAAGGGTGAGTGTAGCAACCCAGAATTTAGGCTTTTTCAAATATTCCAAAACATATTCAATGTCAACTCAAAAGAAGTTTCTCATCGCAAGCTTTTCAATGAGATCAAGAATGTGTGAATCCGATTTTGTATGATGGAGTTATGGACGTTTTAGTGAACCACAGTTGGGGACGTTTATGGAAATTAGACCCACAGATTTTGATCTTTATTCTACTTGTTGGGAGATATTTTGAGGTATTTTTCACCTCATAGTTGACAACTTTACTTCCTAAATTCACCTCAGAATGATCTTTAAGTTTACATTTATCTCCTTTCATTGTCGTTCTTCCCCCAAAGTTGATTTCTTCATTCTCCTTCCCTACACGTAACTTCGTTACGAGGAGAGGAGGAAGGATGTCGTCGCAAGAGGAAGGATGTCGTCGCAAGGGGAAGGCATCGTTGCACGTGGGTCGTTGATCGTTTGCACGAATCAAAGGCTCATGCATAGGTAACGGATTTCACCCGTCTCTGTTTTCTTTGCATATCGCACGATATTGAACAATGTGATTTTGGGGAGGATTTCTTTATTTGATCCAATCCCCGTGATCTCCTCTTGTTGTTGGTTTATCTTGAAGGTGAATCTTTTTTGTATATTTACGTGTACAAAGTACCGTGTAAGCAAATCATGATGTATTGGCTCGTTTCATCGGATATATATTTTCTAGCACGATATGGATTCCAAAATTTCTGGGTGTAGATATATGATTATGTTAGAATGTTATAAATTTTAAGGGGAGTTTGGTTTACCTAGAATACCTTTCTGGCTATGAATACATTCATGTTTTTAACTTTATACGTAAATCACATCGCATGGAGTTATCTATCATCGTAGATAATATTACCTGAGTGCAGGAAGGGGCATCCGAGCTTCACGTTAATATCTATTTCATAAGTAAATTAAATTGTTTATATAATCCCATGGTTAATGTCAATGCCTTATTCTTCGTAAGTTCATGAATTCGTGCCGTGCTGATATTTATGTTAGAAAAATCAGCATTTTCCTTATACTAATAGATCAATATAGATACTCCTGCAATTACAATTATATTTGTTCATGCCGTAAATGGCATTTTGTTACGGCCATATTCAAGGCCGTAGACTTTATTAGTATGGTCGCTTTCCATGTCACAAATATATCTGGTTTACTCATTATGTTATGTTGTGTTTATCAATTAGATTGGTATGATTTTCTCCTGAGAACACATTTATTTAAAACCTAAGATTGAGGAATCATTGACAAAATAACTTGATCCCTTAATCAGATAGAGTTTACGGTGACATGCTTGGATTATTTGGATCTTTAAGGTTCATGTGGAATTATTATCAGTTACGAGAGTTATATATATTCTTTTCCTTTGAGATATTAACAATTGTGGTTTTTTGCTTGACCTTGATCTTACAGCATTAGTGGATTAAATCTTAATGGGTATGACAATCACGCATGGAAGTTATATGGATTGTACATTAAGAAGCTTCTAATCGCTATAGTTTATTATGTCAGGTTGTGATGTAATTGGGGTATGAATGAAATACTATTCTTTACCTTAATCCATGAGTCTCAACGGAAAGAGGATGCATCAGAAACAAAGAGTAATTGGATTAGTATAATACTTGAGAACACAATATTAGATATTCAATTTATGTACCTGCATCCTAGGCCCGTTCGGTTCGGGAATAAGCAGGAATAGGGATGGGAAATAAGGAGAATAATGATCTATTCTATGTTCGGCTGGAGGATAGGAATAAGGAGAATAAGATGAAATAAAGGTAGGTAAGGTGGGATAAAGATAGGAATAAGAGTGAAATAAGATGGAATAATGGGGAATAGTTGTACCACTGGAAACCGTGTCGGGAAGAGAATTGGCCCCTTATTCCAGGGCTTATTCTCCTACCAAACAGGGTGGATTGTGCTTATTGCTTCTTTTTTGTTTCTGAAGCTTACTATGGGATTTATCATGTCCCGAGTTAGTGAAAATCTAATTGTTTCGATATTACGTGTTATTCTTGTGGGATGACTGTACATACCGCAGAATCAAGTACGAGATATTAGTGGGATATGACTCGATACCGCAGAATCAAGTACGAGGTATTAGTGGGGAATAACTCGAGGATCTTAAATAACAATGATTATTTTTATTGAATAATGGAAACTATTATCTTGTCCAAAATTAATTACTGTTGTGTAAAATATAATACGCATATGGGGGATAATGAAATAAATACTATAAGGTGAGTGCACACCCTTATGGTTCAACTGAGCCGACAGTGAGTCACCCCACTCGAGGGCATTACAGAGTGGGGTGGTGGTAGTTACTTTGGAGAGTTTGGGTATATGCATGTGTGCATCGCATCGTACAGATCCATAGTCGTGGCCATTTGTTTGGGGCGAGCCAGACTCCATCGGTTGACTCAGTTGACAGAGTCGCGGTTCCTTGGGCTATATGCCCCATGTCCTGAGAGTAAGAGTATCGCCATCCAGACTAACTGAAGGAACACGCCTGCGCACATGTTTTGGTATGCATTCTGAGACTTCATTCCTTGCATAGACTCTCTCCTTTGACGGGTGAATCTATTATATAATAAATAAATGAAAGTTATGGATAAAGTAATATAAATGAAGTGGTTTAGTATAAAGTGTTATAAAATCTGCTAGAGACCTGGAACATAATTTGAGGCATCGTACATGAGTTCTTTATAATATTTTTAGTTATACAAGTTTAGTTGTTGTATTTTGCCTTGCCTACCTACAATCTTTTATTTATAAATTATTATTACATATGTACTGAGTCATTTGACTCACAAGTTACTTTTATTGAAAAATTCAACAGGGAGTCTTGAGTAAGAGACCAAGGCTAGAATATTTGACAGTATAGTTGAGAACCATTTATGAAGTTGTTACCTTGTTAAGCAGATTGCTTTCAATGTCTCTTCTTTTCCTCTACTGGTGATGTAATAATAAGAATTTGGATTATTCTCGTTAACACTTTTGTGGACATTTTCTACAAGAATGAAAATTTTCTTTTTACCATTTTTATATGAATGGTTGATGAATATGTGATTCATCACTCTCAAAGATGAAAATAGAGCTTTGTTTCCGAGCAATTAATTATTTATTCATCTATATTTCAATATTATCATTCATTCATGTTTAATGACATTCACATTTTAGCATGCATAATTGCATCAAATAAGAAGCTAAAAAATCCGATACATTATCACTTGTATATTACCATAACTTCTCTTATTTTAATTATTTTCACTAACTCCAAATAAAATAAAATTAATTTTGTTGTGTACATATTACTAACATTAATAAAGAAAAATAACAAAAAAGACTAACTTCTATATGTGCCCAATAAGCGCAAACCCTATTTTGGAGATAAAAATCCATAAATGTGAATATCTCTCTCATATAGTCTCCTATGAATCTCTACTCATTTTTGAATTAATGTACATTCAATTACTACAAAACATAATCAAATTCAAAGAATTGAAGTTCATAAGTGAAATTTGATTTTGGGACCTCATTATTGATTGTATATTTTATCTAATTTGACCATATCATTTTATATACCAAACTAATCTTTTTAAATTTATTTCATTTTCATTTATTTCCTTAGATTTATGTTTTAATAAAGTGTGTAAAAATCTAAATAAATTTTTAATAGAAAATCAAAGAAAATAACTCACTCACAGTCTGTATATATGGTCTGTATATAAGTCCCTCTTATTTTATTTCTTTACTTAAATATTAAAAGTACTAAAAATTAGAGTGATGTGTAAGTATTTATTTTTTATTTTATTTAGTTTTATTTTGATTTTATCTTACTTTTAAAAAATGTAAAATAGGAAAAACGATATTTTATATCTATAGAGTACCACCAAAAATATGTTTTGTAATGATGATTTTTTATTTTGTTCCTTCACGAAGCTGTATATCTCGTAGAGACGAACAACTTTAATGAAAACCACTTTTCGATTTGACCTCATTTTCTTTTTTGTTGATTTTTTTATTTTCTTTTCTGAATTTTCTCAGAGCAACCATGGCATCTCATAGAGTCATCATGTATCTCCCCCTTTACCATTATTCCCTTTTTTTTTATTTTTATGTGTTATTTTATTTTCTTCCCAGGACATGTGGCCTCATCATGATCATTCGATCTTGGATGATCATACGACCGTGCTCCTTCTCCACCCCACCACCTCTTGCGGCAACGCATCACCACCCTCTGCAACCCTTGACTGCCTAAACCCTTGCCTCCACATTCCCCCAACGACTCAACCCTCTCCTTAACCCTCGCTCTTCCATCTCCTCCACAATCTCCAACACCTACGCGTACTACACCGCTCACACTGACTATCGGTCCACATTCTCCGCCCTGCGACGACTGCCCCACCTTCCCCACCACTCCATGACCTTCGACTCCTCTACATGACCACCCAACCTATCCTCCCGCATCGAGAGACCTAATGACCCAACCTCAAAAGCCCCATGTCCATGGCCGTCTCAGATCATATGTGATCGTGAGGGAGAGGAGCAGACAACAACTTTGGGGTTCCCCGATAGTGACAGCTTCTGGGAGGACCTATCGAATAGAAGACATCAGCGTAAGTCCTTCTTCTCAATGAGATCCAAGGGACTCCTCGTCCCTTACCGAAACCGCTTCAGCTGCTCAAGCTTGTCGTTCCACCGAATGACTCGAGCAAGGACCTGCTAGAGCTCAAGCTCTAGGAACCCAGGCACTAGTCGACCCTCCCCCCAGGTAACGCTTCCTTCTCTAATTATTCTTACTCTTTTTCTTCCTTCTCCTTCCTCTTTCCTAGCCCTTCCTCTATCTTCTTGATCTTCTCTCCCATATTTCTTCTTTCTTTTATTTTCCCCAAATTGAACCGACGATGGTGTTATAGCCCCACCTCCACTCTTTGGCTCCACCTGTCAACTCCGTATGTATCCTCTTATTTCTCTGCTACTCTCCGTGCTTGTCGATTGACAATGACAATCACCATCCCTACTTATCGATCGCCATCACCATCCCACCAATCCGCACCACGCTCACACTCCCTCGCCACTGCCTACCTCGCCTTCCCCTAGCTCCACTGACACCACCTCACCACATATTCATGCCTTCGTCATAGTCCTCCAACCATTCGATCGCCATCTGACGGCCACCAAGCAACCATGAAATCAGCCACCCGAGCCTCATGCCTCAGGATACCCAAAGCAACCAGCCGCAACCACAGGGCACTTTGGGGTTCCACACCTTAGCCCTGATCCAAACCGTCGTCTGAAGCTTCCTACAATCATCGCCCATATATGCCACGATTGTAGGGGTGCAGGAAAAACTACACCCAAGCCCTTGCACTTGAGACCCCTTCAATAAAAGTGTGTGTCGCACACGTGCATGCTTGGAGAAATTGTACATATACCCCTCCAGGTATCAATAATTCCTTTTAATACCTATGCAAATTTCTTTTAGTTATTTTAATTCTATTTTGCATAGATACCCCTGTTATTGAGTCTCATTTTGTACTGTCATTTGTCATCATTTTTAAATTCCAAAAATGGTATTATTTTGTTCGATTAGTCCTTTATGATGTGATGATGTCTTTATATTTTTGTGGGATTGTAATTATTTATTGATTTATTTGTGGTGAAAATTCCATATTTTATCCATATGAGCATCAATAATTCTAATTAATTATTCCTTACCTCAAAAAATTTATCGAAAAAGCAAAATTTGTAGATTTAATTGTGCTCTGTAATGCCTCCAAAATTGTTTCATTTGCATGCATATATAGGTTAAAATAAATTCTGTTGTGATTGATGTAATTTAATTTTAATTCTCTATAAACTGAATATTTTTAGGAGTTATAAATTTTCCTGGATCGATCTTAATTAGATACATCTAGGATAATTTTAATTCTAGAAAATAGGTAGGTTTCTATTTATTAAAATTAAATTACTGAAAATCACTCTGTTTACATATTAATTCACCATAATTTAATTTTGCATCTGAAAATTTTAAAATTGCAATAGGTTAATCTCATCGTAATTAACTTACTATCAATTTTTCATAATTTTTGCATTTCTTCTGCATGAAAAATTACAGAAAACCCTAAAAATAACCCATTTTTCATGCATGAATTTGATGTAATAAAAATAAAAAATGTGTCATGTATTTGTCATTGCTTGAATAATTAAGGAAAATTAGCCATATGGGTTTTTGAGTTAATTTGTATATTAATGGAATTTCCATATCATGCTCATTGAACGTTAAAATTCACATTATGTACTTGCATATCATCAATTGTATAAAAAATTACGAGAAATGTTTCTCCTTGGCAAACTAACATCATTATTACCTAAAAATCGACATAAGGAGACAATGACCTCCCTTAGTTTGACATTGGGATTGCCCAAGTAAAATAAATTTGAATGTTTTACATTTAATTGAAAATATTAATTAAGTGGTCTCTTTGATTAATCCGAATTTGCCCGCCTATAATGAACATCGCATTAACTACACACAATTAGCGAAGGGCATTTTCTGGTTCTTCAGATGGCACCGTTGCTGGGGAGACACATCTTAGGTTGAGATTTAGATAATTTAAAAATTAGATTTTCCATAAATCGAGTAGTCCGACCCTCAGGATTTCTTGTAATTATTACTCTATTTATATTTTTCCTGCATTTATTTCCTCATTTATTTATTTATTTTATTTGAGTCATCTCTCTGGTCACCATCTTATTTTTTGTGTGAGGGACCCGACAAATCTGGAATGACTTTTCGGGATAGGTGCATTGGAGGTCGGCTTTTTGGAAGCAAGACGGCTAAAAGGACACATTCAAATTATGATAGAGTCAGGTCGTGAGAGAGTGTAAAGTCCTTAGGATTTATTTCTACATTTTATTGGATTTTGTAATGATTTGTAATAATTGCACATTTACATCGATTCCAGTGTGGGATCTCACATTTGCAATTGAACTTTAAACATTTATCCTTGTGGTGTGTAAAGACCTGTTTCACTCTCATGTTGAGGGCAGGGCTCGACTTGAGTGACTCATAGGTTAGACCTGCACTCACAACTCTTAGAGCTTTACATAGGTCAATTATCATTTGCTTATGCTCGTGTAATCTAGGACCATACTTTTCACACTTACTAATACACACATTAGAGCATTCTACTTAGTCAAATTAAATTCAAATTCTTCCCGACTAATAGAAGTTCCTGTTAGGTGTGATTTCATCACTTGCAAACATTTAGCATTAAAAAATTCAATTTTGTATTGCATCCCGTATGTATAGCATGATGATCACTGTAAGTCTTCTAACCTGGGCATACATCATTGATTTTATTGATTGCATCGATTTTCCTTGACTCCCTCCCCATTGATTTTATAACTTAGGATAAACAGAAATAAGAACTAATCGTTAGGCATGTCATGTTTGGTTGACTTGATCAAATGATAATCTAACTTAAAATCGGGACTACTAATTAGAATTGACCAAAAATTGATGAAAATTAATTTGTTTTTGCGAGAGCAACCCCGTCAATGTATGCAGGTACCTACCTCCAGACAGAGTGGGTGAGGACGTACACACTAAGGTTATAGCCCAAATCCCTAGACTTGCACCCTAAGTCTCCAGGTCTTCTCTTGCAGATTTGGGAGCTGCAAGCGCTTGCCTTCGACCTTAGAGAGATATTATGGTGTATATCTTTTCACTATTATCCTTAGGGGTGTGATATAACCCGGTAACCCAAGCAGATTGTCTCTTTGATTGGGATATGGTGAAGGCATACGTTGGGCGTCAAGCGACACACTTTGTTTGTTTGTGTTTAACAAGATTGTTTTATCACTTAATTAAAATCTAAAAGATAACGGTCGGACCTTTGCGACCATCACAGTGTTAAGTTGGTGAAACCAGGGTTTGCTCTTGTGTTTGTTTTTGTGTGTATAAGTATGGGTTATCCTTTTGTGCAATTGCATGTTTTCGCTTTAATCCACTTTAATTTCTTTCTAAAGATGTTGTCTTATTGGTCTCCGTACTCGAACTCTACAAATAACTTTTACTTAATCGATTGCTGACCATCTTCACCATCTCACTCCCCCATGAAACCTCTCTTTGAGATGTTCCTCCTCATCCACCTTTCTTCTCACCACCGCACCCTAAATATGAAGTCAGAACATTAAATGACTTCTCCACCTCTTCGCACTTCTCACATACCACATATTCTCACATTCCCCGATCCACTTCCATCCTAGGTTGAATCACCATATTCACGGACGCTTGCCGGAATCAAAGAACCATTCGAAAAGTTAGCCACTAGTTGAGACAGATGACTGGCGAAGTTACTTACCCCACAAGAGTCATTTCCTCCCCATATGAATAATGGGACAGGTCAACGATTTACATATACACATATTAACTCGACCTTAGGGTATAACATGGTTGAACAAAGAAACCGAGTGGAGAGACCTGCACCATATGATTTTCCAGACTTGAACAACCTTAGTAGTCAAGCTCGCATTGACCGGCCCTCATACCACCCATTCAAAGAGCCTACACATACATGGGATTGGACCCATGAGCTCTATCTCGAAGTCCCCTATTTATTGACTCCACCATACGAGGCTTCAATTAATGTCTACTAGATTAATGGTCTATACTCGACCTAGCATTACATGACATAGTCTAGGTATGTTGAGTATGAGACCTCAAGCTCTTAGCAATATCCTCTAAATGAGCTAAATGAGCAAACCTCACCTATGGTTTGTCATGGTAACTTTTTGGAGGATGACATTTCAAGCCTTGACAGGAGATATGAATCAATTGAGGACAAGTTGAGACATGTCAATGATATATTGATTTCATTTGCTACCAGCTCGGGTATGGAAGTGGAGGAGAAATTAGAGGATTTGATGTTTAAAACCTAGAGGACACGAGGAAAACCACACTTGGTACAACTGGATTTCATTTTACTTTCCTCTTCTACTAACCACTTGACCTCCCATCTAAAGTATGTACATTCCCCTGCTTCTCCTTCAACTATAAAAAAGACCAAAAAATTGATAATCCCAAAAATATGAAAATTTGGAAAATATCATAAAATTTGAAAATGAGAAAGACTTAAAAAAATTGGACCTAGCTTAAAGGGAAGCGCTTTGATAGGAAGTTGGTTTTAGAGCTTTCCTTAATAAAGGCCATAGATCACTTTCCTGGCCTCAAAAGATTTATGAAGAGTAGATTGATGCTCAAGAGGTATGTCAATAAGAGAATAAGGACTAAGAGACACCTAGTGTTTATGGCTACCTCCTTGGTGATGGGGAGAAAGACCAAGAGCCAGAGAGTGAAGAAGAAACCTTAAGTTGAGTGTGAAATTAGAGATATCATCTTACCCATGCGAGAATCGATAATAACTCATCTATAAATATCCTTCGACCTCCATGTTTGACAAGCTCAAATTCAAACCAAGCAGGAAGTCAGGAGCGATCGTTCAGATGGTTGACCGATCCATCAAACAATCGAGAGGGATTATTTCGATCACTGTTACTTTCCAAGGTACTCCACTTAGAGTGGGCTTTACGCTCCTTGATATTGAGAATTGAGGAGAATTAACCCACTCTGCTATTATTTTTGGGAAGCCGTCCTTACTCCTTGCTAAGTCGACTATAGATTGCGAGACTCGGATGATTGATTTTCTAGCATTGTGTACATACCGACCACACATGACCTTTGAGAACACACTCCAAACCAAAGTGACGCAATAAGCTACAGACAGTCGTGACCATCGAGAGATAGATGAGTCCACTCTCTCCACTACAGTTGATGAGACGACTGCCGAGCTGATCAAGCCCAACACCACCATGGAGTCTTCACATAAAAAGGGGAAAATGTTATCACAAAGAGAAATCATCCATATCCCCATGGAATTCTCATATGTTACCCAGACTCAGGTGGCATCAACCTGCCTAGCCATCTCGAGTATTGCCTAAAAGGTGAGGAATTCGAGAGAAAATACACCTAAGATGGACACAGTCATTTTGGACGTTCTTGATCTTATATGTGATCCAATACACGAGCCCACCAAACCCATGCCAACTGAGAGCACTACCACGTACCCAAGACGTGCTCACCTTATAGGAGATATACAACATACATGGTGACTCATTCGTGAAAAACCCTTGGCCTGCACCTAGAGACTTAGTATAGAAGGGCCACATCCTCGAGTCTATTTCTAGTGGAGGGAAGAAGTACTCCACTCCTTTCCCTCTCCTTGCTTCAGGATCTAGCAAACCGACCTAGTATATCATGATAGACATGTCCGAGGATTACTCTCCTGGTCCTAGTAGACGTACCTGAATAATTCATTATGACTAGCCGTACACTTCCTCGTGAGAATATTCTTCGTCTAAGGTTGAATTGAACAATGATGAGTCCCTATTCATCACTCTTTATTCTTTTATTTTAGCTAATTATCTTGGCAAAGCATATGTAAATAGGTATAAATACAATAACTTAGCAATATGCATGAATGTGTTAATATTCTATAATTAGCATGTATTTGTGAAAAAATAAAAGAATAAAGAATAAAAAGAAAAAGAAGGAAGTATTTAGAATAAATACTAAGTGACCCGAACCCAAGAGAGGGCCAAGCATTGGCCTGATCGCCAAATTAAATAAGTAGAGAGAGATAGGGCCAATCTAGTTTGTACATATATATATATCATGTGTACATAAATTATTTTTGCCAAAATAAAAATAAAAATGTGTTTTTACCTCCTTGTCTATATTTCTAAAAATAAAATAAAAAATAAGAAAAAATAAAATAAAAACAGAATAAAATTCTTTCTCTCACTTGTACATAATACACGTATATATATCTTCTTCCCTATTTATTTTATACATATAAAGAAATAATAAAAATAAAACAAAAATTGTTTTATACTCCAAAAAATATGTTGTAAATAAATAAAATATAAAATTGGGGTATTTTTGAAAAAAATAAATTAAAAATAATTGTACAAAATACATAGGTATATTATATCATACAATATATTGTATATAGAATAATTTATTTTTCATAAAAATAAATAAAAATCACAGAAAAATCCCTTGAAAGATAACAAACATTTTCAATTTATTCATTTTTATTTTAAATTCATTTACTATTTTTCATTTCCTAGCTATTTTGTCGTGTAGCGGGCTTTGTCCTTATTCTAGCCTGCATGTGATTGGTCCACGTCTGAAATGTTGACTCGGGTCAACCCCCTCTTCAAGGGCAGATCTTGCCAACCAGTGGCCGACACGTGGCTGACAACGCACGACTCACATGCCACCGAGGGTATATTACTCTTTTTATCCTACGTTTATTTTAATTTTTGTTTTAGTCTATAAAATAAAAGTTATAGGTGGACCTTTTTGCATATTAGTCCTTGTAGTTTCAGTTATTTGCAGTTTAGTCCTTCTAGTTTGAAGACACGTGCCTTATCACGTGCGTAGTGGTGTATTTGCAGTTTTCATCCTGAACTTGACATGTGTTAATGTTTGAATGAATGTTTTTTCGAATTTGCATATATGCCTCTGTAAATGCTGATTTGGCGCGTGTGCGTATTTTAGTGGACAAATTGCATTTTTAGCTCTGAACTTTTATTGCTTGTTATTATTTAGTCCTAAAACTTAAATAAATTACATTTAGGTCCAAGTAACCTGTGTGTCTTGTTTTTAATCAAATAAATATGAAAACTACTCCAAAAATTCTAAAAACATTACACGTAGCTCCTGCTACTGTGTAGTATTTTTAGTAATTTTTATGAAGCATTTTGATTTTATTTAGAATTTTCTAAAATTCAAAAACCTTAAAAAGTGTCTCTGTCTGTTTTGAAAAATCAATTTAAAATATAAAAAGACCTTTAAAAGTTCCAAAAAAATTCATGTGTGCTTGTTTTATCTTGTTCTTTTCTATGTGATTTTTGTTTTATTCTCTTTTATAAAACACCTAAAAATTGAAAAAGACTAAAACTTTATAAAAATTACTAAAAATTCATTAAAAATAAAAAAATGTGTTTTCAGTTTCTGTAGGTAGATTTTATTTTATGTTTTCACATAAAATTGTTGCTCAGATTTTATAGGTACTTTAGATATTTTTAACTTGCCTTTCTATCTCGACTGCACACTGTTTGTAATTTTCTTTTTTCTTTTATTTTAGAAAATTATATAAAAATCAGAAAAACCCCATAAAACTTCCAAAAACACCTAAATATTTTGAAAACATAAAAATGTTTTTATTTTGAATTTTTGAATAATTTTAGGCCTTTAAATAATTGCTAGAGTGTTACTTTTTGCCTTTCCTTTATTTCTTTTTCCTAATAGAAAATCATAAAAAAATTAAAAATTAAAAACCACAAAAAATTCCTTTATTTTTTGGATGATCTGACTACTTCGTAGGTTTCATTCCGTGCTCCTTGTGTTGACCCTGGTGGCTATACCAGGTTAAATAACTAGCAAGACCGCTTGCCTCGTTTTTATTGTTGATTGATTTTGTTGGTGGTCTACATTTTTCTTGTTGAGCCCGAATCGAGTGGTTGAGGTCGCAACGACCTTTGATATCACTTAACCTTAGTCGCTCGGGTCGCTCATCAGAATGGCGCCATTGCTGGGGAGCACGACTTAGTAGTCGGTTTTCCATTTAAATTTTGATTTTGTTTTTATTTTTCCTTTTCTTTTTATTTGATGTTCTCTTTCTCTTTTTCTTTATCTGCTTTTTATTTTTATTTTTGTTTTTGCTTTATTGCTTTTTCTTTTTTTTTTATTCTCACTTTTTTTATTTTTATTTTTATTTTTATAACTGTGATCTGACCAGTTTATGTTCTTTCTTTCTTTATTGCGAGGGGCCCGACAAGCGAGGGCGGCTTTCTTAGGAGCGCCGAGGCACCCGAGCGAAGCGGAGGTAGCTCGTTTCTGTATCAAGACGTAGGAGAGCGTAGGATAGGAGGAGCAAGATACTTGGAGGATTTTCAGTTTTATTTTCAGTTTATTCCATTATTATTGTAATTATACACGACTCAGACACTTGGACTTGGCCTATTATCAGGGTCTGTTTCGTCGAGCATCGGTGTGCTCGGGGGACCTCACCGCAATTTATATGCCGATTTTGATTTTCTCGAATTTTCTTTTATTTTGATTCTCAAAGATTTTGGCCCCTAGACTTAGGATTTTATCTTGACTGTGACATAATTAATTAAGGCCCTAGCCCTAATTATTTGCTTGCACCTATAGATCGCTAAGTGGACCTAATTAATTAAATCACAAAGAAAAGGCTAATTTGGTCACCTGAGAGGTCATGTGCCGCTAGATGCTGTATACAACGTTGGCAGGATCCGTTGTGGCGGATACCGATCGGCATCAAAGACCAGACTCTGACCTCTCTAGTTGACCTATTAGCTATTGTTCTTCTTGAGTAGAAATTTTCTGTCTAAAGCTGATTTCTTCTTACATCATATAGGTAGTTTTAATTCTGTTTTTATTTTATGCACGAATCACCCTGCGTGTAGAGAGCTGGCGTCAGGTACACATTTCTGACTTTGCATGCAACATAGTGTTTGACTGCGCATCAATTTTTTCGATTTCTCCCCCTTTTTTGGACTAAAAATAATCAGGAGAATCAGAAAATTCGTTAGGCATTGTTTGTATTGAAAAACATCTAAAAAAGGAAAAAACCATAAATTGGGACTGCTAAACACATTTAACCCTAAAAGACACCTCATTGAAAAATTTATCTTGGAGAGCAATTCCCTCATTGTTTGGTTTGGATAAGCGAGAGAGTGACCCGCACACTAGGCTAGAGCCATATCCGACCTCTTTTCAGACTACTAGTTTCAGGTTAGTCATTCTCCAATGAGGATTGCTTCGATTTTCGATAAAGCGGGCCGCGATATCCTTAACAGAGCGAGTTGATCGGGTAGCTCTTAAACGGCCCGTAACTTGTACTGGCTGGGAAAGATCTAGCCTTGGGATTAGGATAGTCTCCTGAGAGCGTTGGATTCCTAACAGCTCGCTTAATCACTCTGATAGACTGATTTATCACCTAATAAAATCGACAAGATAAAAGACCAAACTGTTACGGTCATCGGCTCAGCGTGAGTAGGTGAATTGGGGGTTTGCTTTGCCTGATCTTGTGTGTTTTCCAGATCTCATACACCTTCACTCTCCACATCATTATGATGGGCCGGAGGTCCCTTAGGCAGCCTTTGGTTGCACCGCTTTCGAGTACTCCTCCCCCTCATCTAGGATTGGTTCGCGAGAGCCCAGACCCACTCTCCGAACCCGAGTTTGACTCCGCCCTGTTCCCCCTCGACCACCCTTCTACCAGTCCTAAGGTGCCCGAGCAGAGACCGCAACAGATGTTTGTTCATTTGACGGCACCTGAGTTCGGGTCTTTTGCCTTTTCAGAGACCATGGACAGCAGCGACGAGCGTACTAAAGGACCCGGGCAGACCCACACGTATGTACTTGATCAGGGTGCCATCAACAACTCCCTGTTAGCTTCCTTAGAGACCATGCAGCGTCAGATCAGAGACCAGGGGGCTTTCATGGCTGATATGTGTAGGGATATGGTGCAGATACGAGCGGACAGAGAGGAGCAGAACAGAGCCGGTGGAGGAGGAGACATTTCTGAGGGAGGAGATCCAAATGAGCCAGTGCAGCCAGCAACACCCACACGTCCGATGAGGGAGTTCCACAACCCTGGTGTGACTCTGACACACAGATGGATCCATCTGCCAGCTATTCTGGAAGGCTTCAAGCTCCCTCCTCATACCATTCAGTTACTGCCCAGATTTCACGGGCTAGCCACCGAGGAGCCGCACCTCCATCTCCAGGATTTTGACATGATCTACAACATGGTCCACGATCGACTCATGGACGAGGATACCATTAAGATGATGAACTTTCCGTTCTCCCTCGTTGACAAAGCAGCCTATTGGCTGAAGCACCTAGGGAGATACGTCACATCATGGGAATAGCTCCGGAACGAGTACCTGAATAAGTACTATCTACTCGGCCGGACGAATGCAGCGCGAACCCTCATCAACAACTTCTCCATTCTTCCCAACGAGCAGTTTCATGAGGCATGGGACATATTCAGAGAGCTCATTGGCTGGTGTCCTCATCACGACATATCCAAGCCCAACCTTGTTCTTAGTTTCTTCTGCGGGATGACACCGGAGTTGCAGGGGCTAGTGAACGCATCCTGTGGGGGTTCCTTATTCGCCAAGGATGAGCATCAGGTCTGGGCCATCTATGAGGAGATGGAAGAGAATTATACAGTCATGTCCCAGAGTCACCCTTACACACATGGGAAGCCCACACCACAGGCCGTGTCTTATCAGAGGATATCACGACTCGATGCAGGTCCTTCCACATCTTCAGCAGCC
Source organism: Ottelia alismoides (assembly GCA_037367405.1). Taxonomy (NCBI): domain Eukaryota; kingdom Viridiplantae; phylum Streptophyta; class Magnoliopsida; order Alismatales; family Hydrocharitaceae; genus Ottelia; species Ottelia alismoides. The sequence goes on along the minus strand of JAZKJV010006139.1, from coordinate 96,240 downwards.
GCAACCCAGGCAGAGTCATCGGTCGCTGATATGGGCATCATCAGCGAAAAGCTGGACCGCATCGAGATCATTGAGAAGAAGCAGTGTCAGATCATGTCTCAGATAGAATAGATGGCACAGACGGTGAGTGACCTGAAGACCCAGATCATGTGTCTCTAGGAGGCATAGATGGCTTCTCAGCCCCGTCTCAGGTCACGGGCTGACCCAGCAGCAGCTCGACCCAGCCCTCTGCCCACTCCAGACATGTGCACCACATTCAGGCGGAGCCGTTCCAGCAGCAGCAGTATGTCCAGCTACCACCATCTTCGGACACTCAGATGGTGGTATACCAGCCAGATCAGCTCCTGACAGTCCTTCCCCCAACCCTTACGAGCAGGAGCCATTGATGGAAGTCAACGGGATTTGGTACGATCGACCTTAGCCTAAGATCCATCGAGACCATCCCGGATTCTGATGGTCGACCGGAGGTGCCTCATCCCAGCAACAACCTCCAATTCATGGTGGCCAGTACAGGAAACAACAATAGCCCCAATTCCCACAGCCACAGTCACACCACCAGCAAGGTCCTCGTCCCTATCATTAGGGACATCCATGGAGGCAACAACAGTAGCCTCAGCAGTATTCTCACCAGTATCCCCCTCATCCTTCCCAGCAACAGCAACCTCACTTCCAGAGAGGCAACCCTCCCAGTTATCATGGGCCAGCTTATGAGAACCTAGCACTTGATGATTTAGCCTGCCTTATCTCCGAGCAGCAGACCACTTTCAGGCGAGAGATGGACGAGTTCCGTCAGGAGATGAGGGAAATAGTGAAGTGCAAGGCCTCCATACCCGCTCAGATCAAGCCGAATCCAAACAACCTGAAGAGGAAGTCTGAGCAAGTATAGTTTACATAGGTTACCACTCCAAGTGACTCATTGGGTGAAATTACTTCCTATACTTTTGATGTTGACTTTGCTACACTTAGGAGTGGTAGCATGCCAGCAGACGGCGTCTCGTCTGAGCGACGACACCATGATGACTCAGGAGCACTAGACGAGGAGGAGAGCGGTGCTAATGCCGCTCAAAATGAGGTAGATCCAGCCGATGGTACTGAGGCCTTCGCTTCACCAGATGCAGGAGGTGGTGCTAATGCCACCAAACATGTTGATGTTGAGCCAGAGAGTGGTGTTGATACCACGAGTCCAGATGTCGCGGGTGGTACTGAGGCCACCCATTCTATTCCTGTTGCATTTCCTTCTATTTTTGTATCTCGAGACTATTCAGGAAAATCTAAAATAATTATTAAAGGAAAGGGTTCTTTATTTGTAAGTCCATCTGTGATGCATGGATATATGTGTATGGATTCTGTTCCTCTCAACAACAGGGACCCGTTCCTAGCTCTCCATCTGAGGAGGTCCCAGCCATCCCCTTCCCTCAAGCACTCCGCTTGGCTAAGGGGAATAAAAAAGAAAATCCAAAAAAATCCCAACAGTTAGAGTTCAGCCAGCAGATGATAGACAGATTTCAGATTCAGCTGACTCTACAGGAGGCCCTTGAGCACATCCCTGTCTTCCAGAGGAACCTTAGAGAGAATACTACCATTCGCATGAAGAAGAGGAACCATCATGCAGAGATCCATGTGCTCACTAGGGACACCTGCTTCGCCATTGAGAACCGTTTGCCAGCCAAGAGGCCAGATGCATGAGCTTCCTATGTCAGATGTCATATCCATGAGTAGAGATTCGATCGGACTCTATTAGACAACGATTCTTCCATCAACCTACTTCCGACAGCCTTACTCGACCGATTCGAGTTTGGCCCTCTTCGACAGAGCAGGACAGTCCTTCAGTTTGCTGATAGATCTGTCAAGAGGCCGAAGGGGTTGTTGAAGGACATGGTCGTCACAATTCAGGGTCTGAAATTCTCTGTGGACTTCGTTATGTTGGACATGGAGATCCCTGAGTCTGTGACCGATACCCCCATCATTCTAGGATGCCCGTTCTTGGCCACAACCAAGGCAGTGTTCGATCATGATAGCGGGAAGGTATACTTTCATGTCGAGGGCGAGAGTATACAAATAGAGACGATCGATGAGACTAGAGAGCGAGATTCAACTAGCTCAGAGCAGCTCCGTGATTCAGAGCAGATGACAGAGTCAGAGCGAGACGTCCACCAGGAGTGCAACTTTGTGTTTTCAGATGATGAAGCCTCTTGGTCTGACCCCATTTCACAAGCCATCCTCTCACACTCAGATCCCACAAATTCCCATATTCCAGCAGAGGATAGCTTGGAGAACACACTCTTGGCAGAGGAGACATCTGAGGCAGCAGACCACGTTCAGGATAACGAGGCAGTTGATATTTCATTTGATTCAGATTCAGATCCCTTGGAGTCAGACATTGATTGGGCAGCGTTTGACGAGTTGATACCGTGTTTGATTCCTACAGAGCCAGCAACTAGGGTGGAGATTGGTCCGATACAGAGTACAGATACACCAGTAGAGCAATATTCACCAGATTTTCATGATCAACGAGAGTTATCCCATGCAGATTTGGTTGCTTTCACTCAGACGATTCAGAGGCCAGATCTGCCAGCTCCCAGTTGTCCAGTGCTGAAGCCATTGCCGCAATCGCTGAAGTATAGATTCCTTCTGGGCGAGCATGAGATGCACCCAGTCATTATTTCAGCAGATTTGACTGGAGAGCAAGAATCTCGTTTGATGGAGTTCTTGAAAAGAACCGCAAGGCGATAGGATGGAGTGTAGCTGATCTCAAGGGGAGAAGTCCGGCCATGTGCTCCCACCATATCTATTTCGAAGAGGACACCAAGTCATCGCGTGAGTTCCAGTGACAGCTGAACCCGAACCTTCGAGAGGTTGTCATGAAGGAAATCTACAAATGGTGGAGCATCGATTTTATCTACCCTATCTCCGACTCCAAGTGGGTTAGTCCATTACATGTGGTGCCCAAGAAGACGGGCATCACTACAGTTGTGAGCGAGTCTGGAGAGGAGATAGCTACCCCGGTACCCACTTCTTGGAGGGTTTGTGTGGACTACAGACGATTGAACCAGGACACCAAGAAAGATCGTTTCCTGCTACCTTTTATTGATCAGATTATAGAGAGGCTACCTGGGAAGAGTCATTACTGCTTCCTTGACGGGTACTCCGGTTACAATCAGATGGCCATTGCACCCGAAGACCAGGACAAGACTACATTCACATGTCCCTTTGGGACATATGCTTTCAGACGGATGCCCTTTGGTCTATGTAACGCCCTGACGACATTCCAAAGGTGCATGTTGTCCATCTTTTCGGACATGATGGGTGAGTGCTTGGAGGTCTTCAAGGACGACTTTTCGGTCAATGGCGATGGGTTTGATGCTTGTCTTGACTGCCTAGATATCGTCCTTCAGCGATGCATCGAGGTCCATCTTGTATTATCCTGGGAGAAGAGTCACTTCATGGTGACTCAAGGGATGGTGCTGGGTCATATCATCTCCAACAGGGGCATGGAGGTTGATCCGGCCAAGGTGGATATCATCAGGAAACTCAATCCATCGTCCAACCTGGACATTTACGGTCTTTTTTGGGGCACGTCGGTTTCTACCAACGATTCATTTATGATTTCAACAGGATTGCTCGACCATTGACTAATTTGCTGAACAAAGACACCGACTTCATTGTAGATGATAAGTGTCTTGCATCATTTAAGACTCTCAAGAGTCTAGTTGTTGAGGCTCCTATCCTCCAGCCGCCTGATTGGTCTCTCCCATTCGAGATCATGACGGATGCCTCCGATTTTACCGTAGGGGTCGTGTTGGGATAGAGGAGGGATGGAGTGACATTTGCCATTCACTACGCTAGCCGTACATTGGATGCCGCACAGAGAGACTACACCGTCACAGAGAAGGCGATGCTAGCCGTAGTGTTTTCCTTGGATAAGTTTAGGTCATACATCATTGGATCAAAAGTAACTATCTTTACTGATCATACCGCCATCAAGTACCTCATGGAAAAGAAGGATGCCAAAGCGAGACTGACTAGATGGATCCTTCTACTCCAGGAGTTGTATATTTAGATTAAGGATAAGCCGGGAGTCAAGAATGTGGTGGTGGATCATCTCTCCCGATTAGAGCATCTTAAGGAATCTGAGCAGACTGATCCCATTTCTAAGACCTTCCCAGATGAGGTGATCCTTGTTATCACCTCGCTCCCATGGTACGCCGACATTGTAAACTATCTTGTTGCCAAGAAAGTTTCACAAGGTTAGCCCAAGTAGCGACTTGAGACCTTCCTTGCGAAGCACAAGTTCTACCATTGGGAGGATCCCATCCTTTACCATGAAGGAGGGGATAGCGTCTGGCGTTGGTGCATTCCTCAGGAGGAGCACCATAGAGTCCTCGCATACTGCCACAAGCTTGAGGCAGGAGGACATCACTTTGGGAGGAGAACGGCACAGAAAGTGCTCCAATCTGGCCTATGGTGGCCTACCCTCTTCAAGGATTCTGATGAATTCGTGAAGAGGTGTACTGAATGTCAGAGGATGGGCACTTGTGGACAGCGTGATATGATGCCGATGCAACCCATTCACTTCTGTGAGGTTTTTGACGCATGGGGCATTGATTTCATGGGTCCATTCCCTAAGAGTCAGGGATTTGAGTACATTATGTTGGTCTTGGATTATGTTAGTCGTTGGATTGAGGCCATTCCCACTCGAACCGCAGATGCTAAGACCATTTGCAGATTTTTGAGGAAAAATATCATTTCATGCTTCGGGGTACCTGATGAATCCCGTATTCATCATGCTAAAAATGGTCAATTAAGCTCTATTCCCCTAAATTCACATGCATTTAATCATTAATAGAGCATCATTAGCATTCATACATGTGTAAATAATATTTGCATTTCATCATGCATAATTGCATTAAAAATTCCATTTGTAAAGTAGACCAAAAAGCCGCTAACTTCTCTTATTTTAGTTAATTCATCCTAACTCCAATTGACCCCAAACCACCTCCATTGTGTAGATTTTACTAACAAGAATAAATAAAAAATACAAAAAAATTACTAACTCAAACAAGTGCCAAATAATCCTAAAGTCTAATTTCACATCTGACGGACTAAAACGAGCATATCTCCCTCATACAGTGTCCGATTTTGGTCTATTCACTTTTAAAGTACTCCATTTTCAAATACCTTCAAAACAAGATCATTTCGTAAAATTCGGAGCTCATATGTGAAAGTTGGGTTTTGGGCCTCTTTTGCGCATTTTAACTTTTTGCTAATTTTGACCAAAGTTTTTATGTACATATTTAACCATTTTAATTTTATTTCTTCTTCATTTGTATTATTTGATGAAAGTTTTATTAAGCGACACAAAAATCCAAATCCAGATTAAAACTAGAATCAAAGAAACTGACTGAGTCCAAGTGTCCGTTGTGAGTCTATACAAAAATTATTTGTTGCATACTTCTATTTTATTTTCCCACTTTCTTGTTTATTAAAAATCCAAAAAAAAAAAGATTAGTATGTAATTAATTTCCTTATATTTTATCATATTTTTTTAGCATTTTATCCTCTCTAAAACCACCAAAAAAATTATAGAACTCCAAAAAGCTGGTTTTCTATACACATGGAGAACCACCAAAAATACCACTTCGCACAGGTGACCTCTTTTGCTCAAGGGTCCTTCATGAAAGTTGTATATCTCGTCGAGAAGGAATTTTTTTGATCCGAGATATTCTCCTATTTCTTTTCTATTTTCTTTCCCTTTTTTAATTTTGAAATTTTTTGGGGTGACACGTCGCAGCCTCTGGCATGCCACATGTCACCCCACCTCATCCATCTCTCACCTCTCTTTCCCGGGTCACGTGCCTAGCACGTGACTCTCTTCTTCTTCCCAAGCGTTACATGCAGCACCCACAGCCCCGCCAGCTGCTCCGCCTCCCCCTCCGCCTTGCATGTAATGCCAGCTGCTTCTACGCTCCACCTCCGACTGTTTCAAGGCCGGTCTCTCCTCCTCCCCATAACGCCTCCGCCTTTCTATAAAATCGCACCGCCGACACCTACGAACGCTATCCACCTTTTCCAAACTTTCCTCTCTAGCCGCTATCCTCGTAGGTGACAGCTGCGTAGGATGTCTGCGACGGCGAAGACGAGAAGAGAATGGTGAGATCCTCAGCCATCTCCTGGCCGGGTAGCTGCTCCATCTATCTGCAGAACTCGGGTCCCCCTCGCCAGACCCTTGAGCAAGGACCAAGGAGCTATTGTCTCCTTCCTAGACGACCCGACAACCTCCCCATCCCACCTTCCACACAGTAGCTCTAACTCTTTGATCATATCCTTGCTCCATTAACCTTTAGACCTACCCTCTCCGACCTTGCAAAGGTCGGAGCACCGCCCCTCCGCCACATCCAGAGATCCGCGCCCTCCCATTTTGTGCTTCTTCTGTTTACTTGCAGGTACAACAACACTGCACCTCCAACCAAAAACCATCGCTCCCTCGACCGACCCTCGTCTCGTCCTCGTCGTCGCCATCAGCCTGACCGCACCTCCAGTCGCCTGCAATACCGCATGGGCCCACGACGGCCATCTCCCCTACACCGCTTCGCTTGCCTCCGTCGCTCTCCGCACCACAGCGGCGGCCCTCCGCCCAACTCCACAGCCGTTGGATCAAGGGATTGTCCTTGATCCTACGGACCAACATGCACCATGCATTTTGTCCTGAGCCTCGGCCCCAGCCTCGAGGCTCAGGCCTCCCGGACCACCTTCTGCCGCCACGTCAAGCCTCGAACCTCCTAGCCTTCGCCTCGGTCCGCACCTCGAGGTTCGGACCACCGAACCTCCGCCGAGCCTCCTTTCACCACCATATAGGCTCGACTATCCGAGCCTCAGCCTCGGCAACCCAGCCGCAGGCCCGAGCCTCTTAGCGTCACGTGCGGGGCACATGACACACATGCCAAATTGCATCCGAGCCCCCGTGGTTTAAATATATTACAGAAAGGCCCTTGTCAGTGACGCACGTGCCTCTTTAGAAAAATTGCAGAACATGCCCTTGATCTTTAAAAAAATCACAAATATACCCCCCAGGGGTAAATTATAGAGGAACCCTTTCGACTTTCAGAAATTACAGATAAGTCCTTCCAGGGACTATTTTGAAGGAAAACTTTATTTTATTTACATTTTAGCCCCTAGATCTTTATTTTAGCATATCTTTCTCATACGAACTTCGTTTTCACCATATAATATGTCATTTTGAAGCTATTTTCATGCTCTATCATTTAACATAGTTTGTGAACAGATCTGAGGTTGTCTATTGATAATTATTATTTGAGGATATTTATTGACTTGTACATGCTGATTTTGACATATCTGTGCTTGAAAAATTAACGACATCTTTTGCAAGAATTCGATCAAGGAGTTTAAGTTGATTAATTTTATGTGATTATTATTGTTTTTTCTTACAGCATCAATTTTTGCAGGGGCTAAATCGAGGAGATTGACGAGATTTATTAATCATTATTTGTGGATTTAAAACTTGCAGGGGATTGATTGTAGAAAAATTGAATTTAGTTCTCGATATTTTATGAGATCAAACTTGATTTACTTGAGGATTAATTTAAAAAGAATTTTGCGATCACTTTCTTTATTTGAGGATTATTGCAGAATTATCGTTGATCTATTAATCTACGTGCCTGTAGTCTTGGAATAATTCGAATATCTCTCTTGAAATTGTATCTTTTAATCTGTGATGATACTTGAGGATACCGATTAATATTATTTGGAGTAAAAATATTAATCACACATCCTATGCTGAATTCATCCACTCTGTTTAAATTTTCTTCACATTGCATCTTAAACACATTTTCTCTGTTTATTTATTTGCATCTGCATTGCATTGTATTATATTATTCCAATACAGAAATTAATCGACCATTAATTAATTATTTAATTTAATTTAAAACCACCCAACTGAGATCACCGTTCCCTGTGTTTGACTTTGGTAGACTTGCCAAGAAAAATTTTCCACACATTCAAAGATTGTGGTTTTTGATCGATCGATTTCTGCTTTCTATACTATAATTCATTATTATTAAAGAGGCAGGATTTCGCGTTCATCAAATGGCGCCGTTGGCGGAAACGACGAATTTTTAGGTTTTAAATCATTTTTTGTAATTAATTTTTGTGAAATTAATTTTTGTGTCATTTTTTCTGCATTTTATTTTGCATTTCTCTCTTACTCAGATACTCACCGCAATTTCTCTCTTTATAGAACAGTAGGAGCAAAATTTTGGGATATAATCAAGGATCTGCAAGGACGGAAAATTGAATTTTAATCTTTGTGAGAGAGAGCTTAGTTTAGGTTTAAATTTATGCATTATTCTTAGGGTCCCTCTCTTCGAACCCTTGTAATACAGACTGAACTTTTCTGTGGTGTGTCGGGTCTGTTTCAACCCCTTCTGTGTGGATGAGACCCGGCTTGAGTGGCGTAGGACTTAGGCACATATACGCTTGCTTATTTATCATTGATTGTGCTCGTAATTCTTAGGTCACACTCTCACTAACTAAACGTGATGTAGATCCTTCAATATTAGCCAAATTTTGAAATCAATTCTTCTCGCTAATAGAACTATCTACTTAGGGTGTTTTTCATCTGTGCATATCATTTAGTGTAATTTAAATTCCTTGTCTTGCATCCCGCATGAAGAATGCGAGGATTCACTGTAAATCTTCTTCTTAAGCATGCATCATTGATTTACATTTGCATTGGCTTTTTCGATTCTCCTTCCTCAAGTTTTACAACTTAGGATTTAAAGGAATTAGGACAGCTCGTTAGGTGTGAATTTTTGTGCTCACATAAACTGTATTGACAACCTTAATTTAAAACTAGGACTGTTAATCAAGGCGACTATAAATAAAACTGACATAAAATTAACCTGTGTTTGGTGGAGAGAAACCCACTCATTGTTTGTAAGGACTAGAACGTACACTTAGGATAGAGCCAAAACTGAGAAATTTCATGAAGACTACTATTTTTAAAAACAATTAGCTACTTTTCAGTGAGGGTCTCGGGTAGCCATTTTACGGCACTTCCCTTGGTAGAGTGGGTGGTTTAGAGGACACCGCAGAAGCATCCGTCCTCAAGTAACACGGGTAGCCATTTAAACGGTCCGTACTTACACATATACTGGCTGAAAGAAGGTGCAACTAGTTGTACGAACTCGGGACAGTCTTTGTGAAATATTTCAGTACCTAACAGCTCCGCTTAATTTTCAAGATTATTTTGTCATTAAATTAAAATTGAAAAGATAAGTGGCCAAACCCTGACGTGCCTTCATCTGTGTTAAGTGGGCGAACCTGAGAATTTGACTTGTGTTTGCTTTGTGTATGCGTACTCGTGAAAACTCTCTCCTCAACCCTTCTTGGTCTTAGGGAGGTCATCTTTAGCACTCCTCCTCCTTCAGGATCCAGTCAATCCCAGACTAACCCTTCATTCCACTCCTCCACTAAGGAAACTTTTATCCTTAGCAAATCTTCACTTAATTCCGACACTTATTTCTGAACTCTTTTCTTCTGAAGGTGAATCACAATGCCTCCAAAGAAGAACCTTGGTGACGACGAAAACGACAATGACCCTATTTGAGCACTCTTGGCTAGGATAACCACTGTGGAACAACACAATGAACTACTTAGGGCACAGATAGCAGTAATGCAACGCGGCAAGGCGGCTATGGAAGACACATACCTCCATGAATTGGATGATGATTATAACTAGTTGAGGCCGGTACCCCCTGAGGATGCGTTCGAACACAAACCGTATTTCCTTGCACTATTGCCGAAGTTCGGAGGGAATAATCATGAAGAACCATGTATATTCCTCCGTGATTTTGAGTTAGTCTATGCTAACCTATGCCACCCTAGGGTTAGCCAGGACTACATAAGGTTGAGAGCTGTCCCCTTTGCCTTAACTGATAAGGAGGCTTACTGGCTGAAAAACTTAGGGGAAGTAGTCACTACATGGGCCACATTCAAGACTCTGTTTTTAAAAGAAATTCTACCCAGTTAGTAGAATCAATCAGATGAGGATCAAGCACACGAGCTTTACCCAACACCCGAGCAACCATTCCATGAAACATGGGAAAGATTCATAGACTTAATCCAGAAATGCCCAGGACACGGGATAAGTAAAATGTTGCTGGTCCAAAGTTTTGTTAGCGGACTGAACCCTGAGACTCAAGGGTTAGTAAGTACATCCTGTGGAGGAAGCTACATGGGACGCCATGAGGACACCGTCTACAAGGTGTTCGAGAGACTTGTTGAATCCAGCCGTGCACAAACCACTAGCCGGCTTACATAGCTGTCTCCAAAAAGATGGTGAATAATCTAATGATCGATCAAAGTGCTGACATGGGAATAATAGCTGATAAGCTAACTATGGTCGAATAGATTTATAAAAAGGTGGACGAACTCCGTAACTCATCTGATATGGAGAATTTGGCTAAATTGCCTAAGCAAATGGAGGAATTGGATGACAGGGTATCTAAGATTCAGATACCCGCCCTGACTTCACCCCTACCCCCACACACCAAATTCACTACATTCAAGGTCCTGGGATAGGGCTATAGAGCCATTAGGGTGGAGACCAAGTCTTGTCCCATCAAACTGAAGAAATCCCCGCTCAAGCTGTCTACGAGGAACCTCCACAAGTCATTGAGATAAACGGAGTTTGGTTTAACTTGGAGCCTGTCAACCAAACTCTACTCCGAACCCTCATCCACCACAAGCCTGACCCATTTACCAGCTTCAACCACAACAACAACAACAGTACCGCACGGGTTATCAGAACCCACAACCATAGCAGAATCAATGTCAAGGCCAAGAGGGTCAGGTTAGACAATATCAGCAGCCACAAGCCAGGCAGGGCCAAGGGTCCTCCTCTTCTTCTATCTCTCCAGAACTCCAACGAGTGTTGGATGAGCTTCATGACATGAGAGTCGACATAAATCGACTCTCTCGATGAAGAGATAAGGTAACCACACCCAAAATCGTGATTCCAGCTCAAGTCCAAGCTAACCCAAATAGCCTCGGACATAATCAAGTATTAATCTCTGAGTTTTCCGTACCTGAACACGAGCTCTTGTCTAATAATAATGCTTATCATATTTCTCTTAGGAGCGGAAGGATCGTAACCATGCCTGATCGATCAAAGGAACACGATGATAAAGCCCCAGTGTACACAAATTCACACAATTCTAGGGAAATTGAGAAAGAAAGGCAAGAGGATAAAGAAGAAGACCCACACCACCCGTGATATACTGCACAACTGGAGATAATGGAGAGTCGGATTTTGAGTCTGACAAAGACACGCCACCAAGACATCCGCAACAACTGACCAACAATTTCCCTACTTTTAGTCTGAGTCATGTAAATAATTTTTCATTCAATAAAAGTGATGTTTTTTATCACAACAAGTCCATCCCTTTCCCCGAGCTCTTATGACAGGAAAGAAGAACAACATAAAAACCAAAAAAATGATGACGGGATGGCCCACATCTGTAAAGAAAATATTAAGGTCACTCTGTCCCTAGTCGAGATGATAGAAAGAGACTCGTCTTTTCGAAAGTACCTTAAGGTGAGATGCACATCAACAACGGCCAGCAAACAGACTCCTAGCCTAACAAAGAAACACATACTCTCTGTTGCCACATCTCGTCTTATAAAAAATGAGCTGCCAAGGAAGAAAAGAGACATGGGTGCTCACTTTGTCACTAGCCAAATCAAAGAAATCAAGTTTGCAAGAACATTGTTAGACAAAGGTTCATCCATCAATATCATGCCCACAACCCTATTTGAGCATCTGAATATAGGTCCTCTTAAGCAATCTGCAGCTGTACTTCAATTCGCAGACACATCAACTAAGAGACCTAGGGGGGAGATTCGAAACATTGTCATCAACATATAGGGACAAAATTACCCAGTAGATTTCACAATACTTGACATGGATGTCCCTAGAAATTGGAAATACTCCCAAACGATACTAGGGTGACCCTTCCTTAGGACTGTAGGAGCTATATTCGATTACACATCAGGGAGAATCCAGTTTGGGAAAGTTGAACTCAAAATGAAGCAACTAGGTTTCAAAGACCTGACACTGAGTCAAGCACCGAGTCTGAAAAATCAGAAACTGAGGGAGAATATATAGAAGCAACAGTTAGGCCCTGGAGACAAAACCCAACTGATATGATAGATCAACCTCATCTGGAGAGGAAATTGTTGATGATTTAGACTGTCAGCTCATTCATGCATCGACCTATACTCTTGGAGACTCAGAGGTCCCTCTTGACCTGTCAGTCCATTCTCCTTATATACAATCTCAGAGTGAGGTACACAGATCGGATCGGACGCGACGTTTGCCACACCACATTATATCATTAGCGATCCGATCCCTGAAACAACCACGATGGTGGCCTATATTGGTACACTACAAGCATCCACATCACAAAAAGAAGCACCTCTGAGAGGACCATATTCGGGTAACAATACAGACTTACCTGAGTTCAAACCATTGCCCCCTACGCTTAAGTATGCCTTCCTTACAAGAGATAAAGGGCAATTTCCGATCATCATCAGTTCGCATCTGACCGAAGAGCAGGAGATCTGCCTGCTTAATATTTTGGAGAAAAATCGCAAGGCTATAGGCTGGAGATTGGCTGATCTTCCAGGGATAAACCCAGCCCTGTGCTCACACCATATTTACCTGGAGGATAATGCTAAACCCTCCCGTAAATGCCAACGTAGTGAATCCAAACTTGCGGGATGTGGTTAAGAATGAGATCGAAAAATGGTGTAAGGATGGTTTCATATATCCCATCTCAGGCTCCAAGTGGGTGTCGATGTTGCATGTTGTTCCGAAAAAGTCGGGACTTCATATTATCACCAATGAGGAGGGAGAAGAGATCACGACACAGGTACCCATGTCGTGGCGTGTCTGTGTGGATTACAGGTGCTTGAATGCCGCAACAAAAAAGGATCACTTTCCACTACCTTTTATTGATCAAATCTTGGAGAGATTGGCAGGGAGAGAATACTTCTGCTTCTTAGACGGGTACTCGGGCTACAATCAGGTATCCACCGCCCCTAAGGACAAGGAAAAGACTACTTTTACATGTCCTTTCAGCACATATGCATTCAAGCGCATGCCTTTTGGGCTTTGCAACGCCCCCGGCACCTTTCAGCGATGCATGATTGCGATTTTTGCTGAAATGGTTGGGGATTTCCTGGAGGTCTTCATGGATGACTTCTCGGTCCATGGTGATTTATTCGATGATTGTCTAGCGCATCTAGATCGAGTCCTCCAAAAGTGTAGGGAAGTGCATCTGGTGCTCTCGTGGGAGAAAAGCATTTCATGGTAAAAGAGGGCATTATATTTGGGCATGTCATCTCCAAGAAGGGAACGGAGGTTGACCCTGCCAAAGTTGATGTGATCAACAAACTCGAGCCACCTACCACTGTGAAACAAGTACGGTCTTTTCTGGGGCATGTCGGATTTTACAGAAGATTTATCAAGGATTTTTCAAAAATTGCCCGACCTCTTACTGACCTCCTAAGGAAAGACACCGAGTTCCTGGTAGATCATAAGCATCTTGAAGCCTTTTAACTACTCAAAAGGAGGATCATTGAGACTCCTGTCCTACAAGCTCCCGACTGGTCTCTTCCCTTCGAGATCATGATCGACACATCTGATTTCGCAGTAGGGGTTGTGTTAGGACAACGAAAAGAAGATATCCCGTATGCTATTTACTACGCAAGCAAAGTTTTAGACCCTGCTCAGAAAAATTACACTGTGACCGAAAACGAAATGCTTGCTGTAGTTTTTGCCTTGGAAAAATTTTGATCTATACTTCTAGGATAAGGTGACATTTTACACAGACCATTCTGCCATTCGATACTTAATGGCCAAAAAAGAAGCAAAAGCACGACTCCTTAGCTGGATACTATTGCTTCAGGAATTTGATTTGGAGATTAAAGACAAACCTGGGGTCAAGAATGTCGTGGCTGATCATTTATCACGGATCGAAAATAACAAAATCCCTGAATCTGAATCTATCCATGAAACCTTCCCAGACGAGTCAATTTCTGCTATTAACTCACTCCCCTGGTGTGCCGACACGGTGAATTATCTTGTCTCCAATAAAGTTCCTCAGTGTTGGCCCAAGAATAAAATCGAGCGACTCATATCGGAAGCTAGACACTACCATTGGGAGGACCCGTTCTTTTTCTTTGAAGGATCGTATTGCATATGGAGAAGATGTATTCCTCAAGAAGAATACCAAAGCATCCTCAATCTCTGCCATACCCTGGAGGCGGGAGGACATCATGAAGAGGACCGTTTAGAAGATACTACAATGTGGATTTTATTGGCCGACCTTGTTTAAAGATGTTTACAATTTTGTCTGGTCGTGCTAGGTCTATCAGAGAATGGGAGGGACCATTGGTCCCAAAGATGCCATGCCTATGCAACCAGTGATCATTTGTGATGTATTCGGCGCATGGGGCATTGACTTTATGCACCCATTCCCTAATAGTCAAGGATTTGAATATATTCTTCTCACGGTAGATTATTTATCTAGGTGGGTGGAGGCTATCCCTACTCAAGCAGTAGACATCAAAACTGTTTGCAAGTTCTTGAAAGATCACATTATTTAGAGGTTTGGAATCCTAAAGGTATTAATATCTAATGGGATAGACACTTTGTCAACCGAGAAGTAAGGAAGTTGACTAAGGAATACGACATCGAGCACCGTGTCGCTAGTCCTAACCATCCACAATCCAATGGCATGGTCGAGGTGTCAAACATGGAGGTTAAAGGAATTTTGCAGAAGCTCGTCCACCCTGACAGGAAGAATCGGTCCCAACTACTGGACCATGTTCTATGGGCTTACCAGACGGCTTATAAGACCCCGTTGGGCACCTCCCTGTTTCGAAAGGTATATGGAAAGCTGTGCCACTTGACTGCAGAACTTGTGCATAAATCAGAATGGGCAATCAAAAAGATTAATTGGAACTGTCACTAAGGAAAGAAGAACCGAGAGATGGATCTGAATGAACTATCCGAAATCCGAAATCATGCTTACGAAAACAACACCACTTACAAGGACAAAGTAAAGAAATGTCATGACAAAAACATTCGAACAAAGACCTTTGTCCCAGGGCAGAAAGTGTGGTTATTTAATGCAAAATTGAAAATTTTCCAAGGTAAATTGAAATCAAAATGGACGTGGCCCTTCATCGTAAGAGAGGTACACAATAACAGAAATGTTGAGATATTAGAGACCGCAGATAGCATGAAAACATCTATAGTCAACGGTCAGCTAATTAAACACTTTGTCGAATCCAACGAGCAGTTGGTGCAAGTAGAATAGATCTCATTCAATCAGGGCATAGTTTTTGACGAAAAATTTGAACTGCCCAAATAAACCACCTCTTCGAATCCAATACTCTCATGTATATCCATCAACCCACTCTCGGTCCCCCAATACTTAGTATAAGGGGACTTATATCATTGTGTATACATCACTTATATTCTTTCCGATCACCCTCGACGGCCTCATTTCATCCTTTTCTTCCATGCTTAGTCCCTCAGAAGTCTATGTATAGGGGGCATGTCGAATTCTTTTTTTCTTGTCTAGCTATACTTAGTACAAGCTATGTCTACATTTCACTTTGTGCCATGAGGACATAGCACAAGCTAAGTATAGGGGGTGTGTTTGTATATATTCTATCTACTTTATTCATATCTCGTACTTTAATCATTTTTTTATCTAACATTGGGTATATGGGTACAAGTAGTGTATATTATGTATATAATACCTGTTTTTCAAAAAAAACAACAATAACAAAAACTTTTTTGCATAAAAAATTTCACTCATGGTCTTGCATTTCATCAAGCATTTCATCCCTTGGTTGATATAGTCCTGACACATTCACTATCACTCAAGGCTTGAGGATTTTTAGGACACTTGATTTCTGAGATCTTGAGAGTCTGAGTTAACATGCCTTAGTCATTAGGGTTTTGAACTTAATAATCCACACTTCCCTAGTTTGAAAGATTGGAGCGCTATATTGCAATCTTCATCTCTACCTTCAAAAAGAATATGATCAGCATAATCACTTTCACAACTGCATGATTGATGAGATGAGTTGAGTTATCACTTGAGGAACTGGGACTAGAGATTTGAGTTTAGACCCTATTTAATGATATTCGAGGATAGTATAAAGTTAATGAAGGCTTCAGAAAACCAGAGTGTCAGCAAAATCCTAGCCAGTATGTGAAAAAGTTCATATGCTATCTTTTTGATATTTACCTAAGTGCTAGGGTGTGATGAAACTTAATGAAAATTGTCGATAAGTGTGCGCCAACTTTTGATAAAAGCAGTGGAGCTAGCCAACAAAAGAAAAGAAAATGAAATATCAAAGAAAAGCTCTATCATCCAAAGTCAAATTACAAATGAGCTTCCACCAATGGCGAGCGCTCCCAAACATTTTCAAAGTGTCCACTTGGACCAAGTGCTAATTAGGACCAAGGAGTTGGGCTAACACCATAAAAGGGCTCTCCATCGTAAGCGATACAAGTCTGGGTGTCGAAGGTATCTTAGATACTCAAAAGAGACACCCCGGTGTACTCCCAGAAAAACAAGTGCAAACGACTCCAAATTCTCTTGATGGACACATTGATCAACAAAATAAAAATATACTTGCGTTGAGTAATAAGGCACTCGAGAGGCACCTTGTTCCACTGTGAGGGAGAGAAAATTAGACACAATCATATGCCCTCCATCATCTGGCCGTCCATCTACACTTTCAAGTCTGGCAAACTAATGAGACGGTTGACTGAAGCAAGAATATACTTATTCCCTAGTGTTGAGGATTAGGTCTAGATGAGAGTCTCTTGGATTGGAACTTTGGGAGATGTCTAGACTTGACTCTCATGAATGCAGTACACTAAAAATCATATCCTTATATTATATGTACAAACAGAGAGTCTGAAAATTAGAAAAGTTAGATTCCTTCTGATTAAAGCATAATTGAGCCTAGAATTTTAGGATCACTCAAATTAAGGGTCTTCTATGAATTGAGCCTTGAAAATTCACATGCACAGTCAGGGATGTATTCAACTAAGTCATTCATTGATACTCGGGGACGAGCACGGTTTAAGTATAGAGGTATGATGAATCCCGTATTTATCATGCTAAAAATGGTCAATTAAGCTCTGTTCCCCTATATTCACATGCATTTAATCATTAATATAGCATCATTAGCATTTATACATGTGTAAATAATATTTGCATTTCATCATGCATAATTGCATTAATAATTCCATTTGTAAAGTAGCACAAAAAGCCGCTAAATTCTCATATTTTTAGTTAATTCATCCTAACTCCAATTGACCCCAAACCACCTCCATTTTTTAGATATTATTAACAAGAATAAATAAAAAATAAAAAAAATTACTAACTCAAATAAGTGTCAAATAATCCAAAAGTCAAATTTCACATCTGACGGACTAAAACGAGCATATCTCCCTCATAAAATATCCGATTTTGGTCTACACACTTTTAAAATACTCCATTTTCAAATACCTTCAAAACAAGACAATTTTCATAAAATTCGGAGCTCATATGTGAAAGTTGAGTTTTGGGCCTCTTTTGCGTATTTTATCTTTTCGCTAATTTTGACCGAAGTTTTTAAGTACACATTTAACCCTTTTAATTTTATTTCTTCTTTATTTGTATTCTTTGATGAAAGTTTTATTAAGCGACACAAAAATCCAAATCTAGATTAAAATTGAAATCAAAAAAACTGACTGAGTCCAAGTGTCCATTGTGAGTCTGTACAAAAATTGTCTGTTGCATACTTCTATTTTATTTTCCCACTTTCTTATTTATTAAAATTCCAAAAAAATCAGATTCGTGTGTAATTGATTTCCTTATATTTTATCATATTTTTTAGAATTTTTATTCTCTCTAAAACAACCAAAAAAAATTAAAACTCCAAATAGCCGGTTTTCTATACACATGGAGAACCACCAAAAATACCACTTCGCACATGTGACCTCTTTTGCTCACGGGTCCTTCATGAAAGTTGTAGATCTCGTCGAGGAGGAATTTTTTTGATATGAGGTCTTCTCCTATTTCTTTTCTATTTTCTTTACCTTTTTAATGTTGAAATTTTTTGGGGCGACACGTGGCAGCCTCTGGGTATGCCACGTGTCACCCCACCTCATCCATCTCTCACCTCTCTTTCTCGGGTCACGTGCCTAGCATGTGACCCTCTTCTTCTTCCCAGCCGTTACAGGCAGCACCCAGAGCCCCGCCAGCTGCTCTGCCTCCCCCTCCGCCTTACATGTAATGGCAGCCGTTTCGACGCTCCACCTCCGGTCGTTTCAAGGCCGGTCTCTCCTCCTTCCCATAACACCTCCGCCTTTCTATAAAGTCGCACCGCCGGCACCTACTAACGCTATCCACCTTTTCCAAACTTTCCTCTCCAGCCGCTATCCTCGTAGGTGACAACTACGTAGGGCGTCTACGCCGGCGAAGATGAGAAGAGAACGGTGAGATCCTCAGCCATCTCCTGGACGAATAGCTGCTCCATCCAGCGGCAGTGCTCGGGTCCCCCCTCACCAGACCTTTGAGCAAGGATCAAGGAGCTATTGTCTCCTTCCTAGGCGACCCGACAACCTCCCCATCCCACCTTCCACACCATAGCTCTGACTCTTTGATCATATCCCTGCTCCATCAACCTTTAGACCTACCTTCTCCGACCTTGCAAAGGTCGGAGCACCGCCGCATCCAGAGATCCACGCCCTCCCATTTTGTGCTCCTTCTGTTTACTTGTGGGTACAACAGCACTGCACCTCCAACCGACGGCCATCGCTCCCTCGACCAACCCCCCGTCCCGTCCTCGTCGTCGCCATTAGCCTGACCGCACCTCCAGTCTCCTGCAACACCGTCTGGGCCCGCGACGACCATCTCCCCTTCGCCGCTTCGCTCACCTCCGCCGCTCTCCGCACCACAGCGGCGACCCTCCGCCCTACTCCACAACCATTGGATCAAGGGATTTCCTTTGATCCTATGGACCAATGCGCGCCATGTATTTTGTCCCGAGCCTCAGCCCCAGCCTCGAGGCTCGGGCCTCACGGACCACCTTCCGCTGCCACGTCAAGCCTCGGACCTCCGAGCCTTCGCCTCGGTCCGCTCCTCGAGGTTAGGACCACTGAACCTCTGCCGAGCCTCCTTTCACCGCCATATAGGCTCAACCATCTGAGCCTCAGCCTCGGCATCCCAGCCGCAGGCCCGAGCCTCTCGGCATCACATGCGGGGCACATGACACACATGTCAAATTGCATCTGAGCCTCATGGTTTAAATATATTACAGAAAGGCCCTTGTCAATGAGGCACGCGTGACGCACGTGCCTCTTTGGAAAAATTGCAGAACATGCGCTTGATCTTTGAAGAAATTGCTGATATACCCCCATAGGGGTAAATTACAGAGGAACCCTTCCGACTTTCAGAAATTGCAGATAAGTCCTTCCAGGGACCATTTTGAAGGAAAACTTTATTTTATTTACATTTTTAACCCCTGGATCTTTATTTTAGCATATCTTTCTCATGCGAACTTCGTTTTTAGCATATAATATGTCATTTTGAAGCTATTTTCATGCTCTATCATTTAGCATAGTTTGTGAACAGATCTGAGGTTGTCTATTAATAATTATTATTTGAGGATCTTTTTTGACTTGTGCAGGATGATTTTGGCATATCTGTGCTTGAAAAATTATTGACATCTTTTGCAAGAATTCGATCAAGGAATCTAAGTTGATTAATTCTATGTGATTATTGTTGATTTTTCTAACAGGATTAATTTTTGCAGGGTCTAAATCAAGGATATTGACGAGATTTTGTGGATTTAAAAACTTGCAGGGGATTGATCGAAGAAAAATTGAATTTAGCTCTCGATATTTTATGAGATCAAACTTAATTTACTTGAGGATTAATTTAAAAAGAATTTTGAGATCACTTTCTTTATTTGAGGATTATTGCAGAATTATTTTTGATCTATTAATCTACGTTCCTGCATTCTTAGAATAATTCGAATATCTCTCTTGAAATTGTATCTTTTAATATGTGATGATACTTGAGGATACCAATTAACATTATTTGGAGTAAAAATCTTAATCACAGATCCTATGCTGAATTAGTCTACTCTGTTTAAATTTTCTTTACATTGCATCTTAAATACATTTTCTCTGTTTATTTATTTGCATCTGCATTGCATTGTATTATATTATTCCAACGCAAGAATTAATCAACTACTAATTAATTATTTTATTTAATTTAAAACCATCCAACTGAGAATCATTGTTCCCTGTGTTCGACCTTGATAGACTTGCCAAGAAAAATTCTTCACACATTCAAAGATTGTAGTTTTTGATCGATCGATTTTTGCCCCCTATACTGCAATTCATTATTATTAAAGAGGCGGGATTTCGCGTTCATCAGTACCTAGAGTTTTGATATCTGACGGGGGGGGTCTCATTTCGTCAACGACAAGGTAAAGGCACTTGCTAGCGAGTTCAACATAGACCATCGAGTAGCCACTCCATATCATCCTCAGACCAATGGTCTTGCTGAAGTGTTGAACAGGGAGATCAAGACTATATTGCAGAAGGTAGTCCGCCCTGACCGAAAGGATTGGTAACAGCTTTTGGACTCGGTCTTGTGGGCATATCAGACTTCCTTCAAGACTCCTTTGGGGACATTTCCCTTTCCCCTCATTTATAGCATGCCCTGCCATTTACCTGTTGAGATATGGCACAAGTCACTTTGGGTTATCACAGACACATTATTGGATCTTGTGAGTGTAGGAGATCAGAGGAAGGTAGAATTGGCAGCCTTGGAAGATCTTAGAGACTCAGCCTTTTCGAGCAGCCTACAATACATGGAGAGAGTGAAGGAGTGGCATGATTCTCATATCAGCCACAAGAAGTTTGAGCCAGATCAGAGAGTATGGTTGTTCGATGCTAGGCTTAGATTATTTCCAGAGAAGTTGCAGGGCAAGTGGAAGGGACCATACCTAGTCCGAAAGGGACATGACAATGGGAGCATTGACATATCCGAAATGTCATCTGATTCTACCTTTCGTGTTAATGGGCAGCGGCACAAACCATATCTAGATCATGAGCCACTGGTCGTTGACGTTGCTCCTATTCATTTTGCGTGAGATGTGGTCTTTGACTCACATCTATTGCATATCATGCCTGATTATCACCGTCTTCCACCTTGTATAGATTCAGATGTCCATATCATACTATTCTTTAGTCCAGCACCCCATTTGCATCTTATGATTATGCTATACTTAGGGTGTACTTTACCCTAAGTATAGGGGGTGTCAGACTTTTGATTTCTCTTTTGATTCTTTCTACCTCTATTTTGCTGCCTATACTTAGGGATATTTTACCCTAAGTATAGGGGAGATAAACCATGTACATTCTTCCACTCGGATTTCCCTTTATGTACAGTCTGCTATACTTAGGATTACTTGATCCTAAGTATAGGGGGAAACACCGAGCCTTTTTCATTCTATTCTTTGATTCATCGTTGTAGTATAGATGTCCTTTTCACTTCCCTATACTAAGCATGAGTTATGTCTTCTTCATCGCTCTTGATCCACTCTGAGGACATCGTTCGAGCTAAGTATAGGGGGTGTCATATATATTTCTTATATACTTTTGCCATAACTCGTACTTTGTGTGAGTGTGTTAATAAATGAAATGGCTAAAATCCTTTAACTAAAAACTGTAAAATTAAAAAAAAATCTTGTACATAAAATTCTTTCTTACACATACATAACTATTTATAAAAATTATTTTTGTACAAATGTTTGTAAAAATATTTTGTATGTAAACGGTTTGTAAATATTTTTATTTCAAAATTATGTATATAGTACAAATTTTTTGTAAAATGTTTGAAAAACAAAAGTTTGCAAAAACCCTTGTGTAAATGTGTATAAATAGTTTGCAAAACTTCTGCATCCATGCATTCATTCATTCAAATATTTTTCAAAAATTTAGCACATTTTCAAAATTTTGCATAAAAAGTTTTTTGTATACTTGTATAGTTTTTCTAAATCATAGTTGACATTTAAACTAGCCTGGAATTAAATTGAAAAATGGAGCTTGGTTAAGACCTTATCCACCTAATTCTCAGAGGAAACTTATAGGGCTTAGGGTTAAGATTTTTCAGGTCCATTAGTGACTTAATTCTTTGAGTCCACTAGTCTATGATCATATCTCATCTTGATGAGCCTAAGTAGAACACTTAACAACGCACACAAGACTCTCACAGACAATGGCTTTACTTGCACCAGCACCTTACACAGCTCTCTACGAATGAGGTGGTGAGGAGGCAGTCTTCTTTGGCTTTGGGTAGCATACGAGGGTAGTACTTCTAGGCGGAACCTCTCGTCTTCTTTTAGTGGAGGAAGTGCGTCTCAACTTGGTCTGGTAGCATTCAGGTCTAAAGACAGGAGTTGTGGGTAGCAATAATGCTTCAAAAGAGGGATAGTCTACTAGCTCAAGAGGAAAAACTCCTTATGTATATATGATGCACCGTGTTATGTTGTACATATGCACATCGAAAAAACAAGTGCAAAAGAAAGAAAAACTCCAAAAAAATTGGTGGGTCTAATAGAAAATGAAATAGCCACCGGAGTGTACATAGCCAAATAAAGCAAAGCTTATGTTACCCATTCTCATCTCATGAAGCTTGCAACAGGGAGACTTATCTACACTGGTTGGGCTCCCAAGGATACATGGCTACACTGGTTATGGTCCATTCTCTTCTTCCTCCTCTTCTTGAGCCGGTTGAACTTGAACTTGGAATGGAATACCCCGCTCCTCGAGGAAAGAGCTTCCACACTAGGGCATTAGAGTTACCTTGTTTAGGGGGGTCGTTACTTTGCCATTTCTGAGGTGGGGAGCTACATACCACTTACACAATACAAGAAAAGATTCATGACCATTAGAGTTTGTGTATGTAGACTTGTTCTGATATGGATTATTGAGGAGTCTTGACCATAGAATGGTGGAACTTAGAGGTTGTTGAGTTTTAGACCTAGGTCCAAATAAGGTTCCGACAAACTAATAATCCAAAGGTCTGACTGAGCTCCATACTTCAATTTAATGAAGACAAGTTTAATAATCAATCTTGATTCTCCTTCTTTTTCTTTTCCTTTCTCTTTTCACTTCTTTTTTCAAATAAGTGTTTGCTAAGGGTCTAGCAAAGGTAAAGTATAGGGGTGATGAATCCCTATTCATCACTCTTTATTCTTTTATTTTAGTTAATAATCTTGGCAAAGCATCGTGTAAATAGATGTAAATACAATAACTTAGCAATATATATGCATGTGTTAATATTCTATAATTAGCATGTATTTGTGCAAAAATAAAAGAATAAAAAGAAAAAGAAGGAAGTATTTACAATAAATGCTGAGTGACCCGAACCCCAAGAGAGGGCCAAGCATTAGCCTGATCGCCAAATTAAATTAGTAGAGAGAGATAGGGCCAATCTAGTTTGTACATATATATATATATATATATATATCATGTGTACATAAATTATTTTTGCCAAAATAAAAATAAAAATGTGTTTTACCCCCTTGTATATATTTCTAAAAATAAAATAAAAATAAGGAAAATAAAACAAAAATAGAATAAAATTCCTTCTCTCACTTGTACATAATACGTGTATATATATCTTCTTCCCTATTTATTTTATACTAATAAATAAATAATAAAAATAAAACAAAAATTGTTGTATACTCCAAAAATTATGTTGTAAATAAATAAAATATAAAATTGGGGTCTTTTTGTAAAAATAATAAATTAAAAATAATTGTACAAAATACATAGGTATATTATACATGTATATAATACAATATATTGTATAGAGAATAATTTATTTTTCATAAAAATAAATAAAAATCACAGAAAAATCTTGAAAAATAACAAAAAAAATTCATTTTATTCATTTTTTAATTTAAATTCATTTACTATTTTTAAATTATTTTTTTATTTTCCTAGCTATTTTGTCGTGTAGCGGGCTTTGTCCTTATTCTAGCCTGCCTGTGATTGGTCCACGTCTGAAATGTTGACTTGGGTCAACCCCCTCTTTTAGGGATTGACCCAACCTGATCTCCCTGTCGGACCTTCTTCTCGAAATTCCCTAGGCCGGATAACGTGCCCGTTTGCCCTGAAATTCCGCCAGTGCCTTCCCCATGGATCCAAGATCCTCACGGATCCCAAGGGAAGCGAGGATCCTTCTCGGATTGCGTGCCCTGGCCCGATCTGTCCAGCCACCTGGGACTTCTATAAATGCCTTCATCCGCCTCCCCAAGTCGAGAGCTCGCGCCTCACTCCCTCTCGATGCCCTAGAAACCTTCAGTGTGGTGACCACCGTCTGAGGAGCCTTCTGGTGGTCGGTTTGGTGCAGTATCGCCGACGCTCCCCCTTCGTGGTCGGACCTCCGCCACGAGAAGCCTCCCTCGCCTGCTGCCGCTTGGTCGAGGCCATAACCCTGACGTTCACCTTCGCCTGGAGCTTAGGAACGTGCCTAGACTTTTAGGTAACCCTTTAGCCCTTCCTAGCTCTTCGTTTGATCTAATCTTTCCATTGTTCGCCGCCTTCGCTCCGCCAGCTCCAACCAACTGGTCGGAGCTCCCTCACCTCCATCCAACCGCTTCGATACCCTCGCACCTCACCCTCCATCATCCTACGCAATCTGATCATCCTAATCATCACCGACCTAGTCGAGATTAGGCTTGAGGTCTCATCTACCGCCTTCGTCAGAGACCAACTCCCATCCCCCGCCGCTTCTTTGCTTTTCAGCTCTAATAACCCAGACTGGAGCCTAGCCCCGAGTCGTGGCTTTGCATTGCCGGTACCCTTGAGCTGTGAGGATCCCTATCGGCCATCCAATTGCATGGCGGAGCTGCTTCAGATCGAGCTCCACCATCCAGTCTAACCGACCGACCGCCGGACGATCAGAGCCCACTGCTTGACACGAAATGCCTCCCCGGAGGTGCTTGACTTGTTGGAGGACGGATCGGCCTTGCGGATTCGCCCTGGTCCTTGTTCGAAGTTCGCCAGCCACTTATTCGTTCACCATCCTCTGTCACCGTTGGATGAAGAGCGGAGCACCAGTTTCCATCTGAGCCATCCATCATTGTAGCTTTCCAACCGTGGATCTGACGCCATCTGACACATCTGAGCCGCACGTAGGGGACATTCCCTGAGCGTCTGATCTGCCTGCACAGAGGATCAGAGCCACACGATCTTGCCTACTAGTGGCTGACACGTGGTTGACCACGCACGGCTCACGTGCCACCGAGGGTATATTGCTCTTTTTATTCTTCATTTATTTTAATTTTTGTTTTAGTCTGTAAAATAAAAGTTATAGTTGAACCTTTTTGCATATTAGTCCTTGTAGTTTTAGTTATTTGCAATTTAGTCCTTCCAATTTGAAGACACGTGCCTTGTTACGTGCGTAGTGGTGTATTTGCATTTTTCATCTTGAACTTGTCTAGTGTTAATGTTTGAATGAATGTTTTTTTGAATTTGCATATATGCCTCTGTGAACGCTGATTTGGCGGGTGTGCGTATTTTAGTGGACAAATTGTATTTTTAGTCTTGGACTTTTATTGCTTGTTATTATTTAGTCCTGAAACTTAAATAAATTGTGTTTAGGTCCCTATAACATGCTTGTCTTGTTTTTAATCAAATAAATATCAAAACTACTCCAAAAATTCCAAAACACAGCGGGTGAGAGGAGGAAGCTATAAGAAATTTTTACACATAGCTACTTCTACTTTGTAGTATTTTTGGTAATTTTTGTGACGTATTTTGATTTTATTTGTATTTTCTAAAATTCAAAAACCCTAAAAAGTGTCTCTGACTGTTTTGAAAAATCAATTAAAAATATAAAAAGAACTTTAAAAATTCCAAAAAAAATCATTTGTACTTATTTTATCTTGTTCTAATTTCTATGTGATTTTTGTTTCATTCTCTTTTATAAAAAACCTAAAAATTCAAAAAGGCTAAAAACATTATAAAAATTACTAAAAATTCATTAAAAATAAAAAAATGTGTTTTCAGTTTTTTTAGGTAGACTTTATTTTATATTTTCACATAAATTTGTTGCCTAGATTTTATAGACACTTTAGATATTTTTAAAGTGCCTTTCTATCTCGGTTGCACACTATTTGTAATTTTCTTCTTTCTTTTATTTTTTGAAAATTATATAAAAATCAGAAAAACCCCATAAAATTCCCAAAAACACATGAATATTTTGAAAACATAAAAATATTTTTGTTTTGAATTTTTGAATAATTTTAGGCCTTCAAATAATTGCTTTAGTGTTACTTTTTGCCTTTCCTTTATTTCTTTTTCCTAATAGAAAATCATAAAAAATTTTAAAAATTAAAAACAACCAAAAATTCCTTTTTTTGGTTGACCTGACTACTTCGTAGGTTTCATACCGTGCTCCTTATATTCGACCCTGGTGGCTATATCGGGTTAAATAATTAGCAAGACCGCTTGCCTCGTTTTTATTATTGATTGATTTTGTTGGTCATCTACATTTTTCTTGTTGAGCCCGATTTGAGTGGTTGAGGTCGCAACGACCTTTGATATCACTTGACCTTAGTCGCTCGGGCCGCTCATCAGACAACCAAGTGAGTGGGCAGTTAAAGCATAATATTAGTTCGATGCCTCCGTCGTATACTACTACTCTTGTGAGGATGACTCTGACAATGGTCAGGATTCTGCTTCTTCTTCTTCCCTTCCACCTACTCCACCTCCATATTCTCGTCCACCTCGTTCATGCAAGAAGGTTCGTTACAAACATTGTTGAGATTTGTATATTATTACTCCATCTTGTATAGTTTTCTTCTTATTTTGTTTCCTCCCTCTCGTGTGATTCGCATCACTTGCCCCAAGCCCATATCATTTTCATTTTGTGGCTATACTTAGGATGAACAGATCCTAAGTATAGTGGGGAGAGTGACCCGATTCCTTTTCTTTTTCATTTCTTCCTCTGTACATTCCCCAACCCAACCGGTTCTCACACTTACTCCTTTTCTATATTTAGGCTGACCAGAGCCTAAGTATAGGGGGGACTGATGCATGTCCTGTATACTCCTACATCCATTCATTCTCCTCTTGACCTCGACCGTCCCATTTTTACCCTTCTTCTACACTTAGGCCGACCAGACCCTAAGTATAGGAGGCGGGTCGACTTCTATACTTCTATTATTTTCACTCTCTTAGTTTAACATGAGCTATGTCTCTTCCTTACTTTTTGTGCTCTGAGGACATAGCACACACTAAGTATAGGAGGTTGTGTATATATTACATCTATACATTACTCATAGTTCATACTTTCACGTATTTTATGTATATAATATTCAATAAATATGGGATGGTAAAATATGGGTAAAAATAAAAAAAATAAAAAATGTGTGAATGTTTGTATAATTTGTATAATATTGTAAAATCCTTGTAGATAATATTCTTTTTTTAAAATTTATTGTAAAATGGTAGGTATAACATTTTTTTGTCAAATAAATCTGGCTTCCCATTCATTCTTTAATTAAAAATCATCATCATTAAAAAACTTGCACTTCGTTCATGTGCATTGCATTGTATTTGTGCATTATATTAGTATATCATGCATATGCAAAGTAAAAAGTCAGCATGTATTGAACGAGTCATGAGTAAAAATCGAGAGTGCACCTGACCTGACCTTAGTCTACTTAATCTTCACAGGAACTTCATTAAGAAGTAGGATCTTAGTAACTTCAGGTCATAGACTTAATTCTCCAAGTTCACAAGACAATGCCAAGACTTTGACTCTTAGTGTCCAACCTGGTCGCCTCATTCTAAGTAGACTCTAGGATAAGGAATTAATTTGTACTATACACCGCAAACTTAGCTCAACCCAGATGAGGTGTTGGAAGACCATGTGTCTTTTTCTTTGGTAGCATGGAGATCTAAAGACCGGAGTACTGAGTTGATATAAAGCTTCAGATGGGTGATTGACTGCTAACATAATTTTTTCTAAGACCCCAAAACATGGATAGAACAAAAGATTCTATATCTTTCGGGGTACAAAAAATCAATGCAGGGAAACCACAATTCCTACAAAAAAGAAGCGAATACAAAAAAGAACAATATTTGACCACAATGGTCCAAGCTTCAGATAACATGCAGATCTGGTGGAGACTTGGCTACACCAGCCAAGCTTCACAAGAGAGTTGACTAAACTAGTCACTCCCCACTTCATTTCCCCTTCTTATAGACTTCTTCCCCCACTCTTTGTGAACTAGCATCTTCCTAAACTTAGAAGGAAATACATGACTCCCCATGGACAAGTTATAGAGGAAGAGATTGCATGGTAGTTCGACATCTTGTATGGGAAGATCTAACATCCTTTACACACTGAAGACAAGTATCCAATGTTCATGTGGGATGCTTTGGGAGGGGGTCGATCTAAGATGACTTCTGAGTTGGGTTTGGATGAGGACTTGTACAACTTGGAAACTGTTGTTCATAAAATCCTAAGGAGTTCCGCCACATTATTAATACAAAGGTCGAGTTGAGCTCCATTTTCACCTTTTTTTCATGACCTTGGTGTGGAGCCCAATATCATTTCACTTATGCATTTCAATCTAGTTGCTCGGGGATGATCAAGTTTTAAGTATAGGGGGTTGATGAATCTGTGATTTATTACTCTCAAAGATGAAAAAAGAGCTCTATTTCTGAGTAATTAATTGTATTTATTCATCTATATTGCATTATTATCATTCATGCATGTGTAATAAACATTCGTATTTTAACATGCATAATTGCATTAAATAAGAAACCCAAAAATATGGTACATCATTACATGTATATTACCATAACTTCCCTTATTTTTAGTTATTTGTCACTAACTTCAAATAAAATAAAATTAATTTTGTTGTGTACATATTACTAACATTAGCAAAGGAAAATACCAAAAAAATGTAACTTGTATATATGCTCAATAAACCCAAACCTTAGTTTAGAGACAAAAAGATGTAAATGTGAATATCTCTCTCATATAGTCTCATATGAACCTCTACTAGTTTTGAATTAATGTACATTCAATTATCTACAAAACAAGACCAAATTCAAAAAAAATCGGATTTCATATGTGAAACTTAGATTTTAGGATCTCATTGTCTATTGTATATTTTATCTGATTTGACCATATTATTTTATGTAAAAATTTATCCTTATAATTTATTTCTTTTTCATTTATTTTCTTTGATTTATGTTTTAATAAAGTGTCTAAAATTTTAAATAATTAAAAATCAAATAAAATAAATCACTCTAAGTCTATATATAGTCTTTATATAAGTCCCTCTTATTTTATTTATTTATTTCTTAATTATAAAAAATACCAAAAAGTAGAGTAATATGTGAATATTTATTTTATATTTTATCTTATTTTAGTTTTATTTTTACCTTATTAAAAAATTACAAAAATGGTAAAATACAAAAATACGATATTTTATACCTATAGTACCTACCAAAAATACGTTTGTACAGATGGTTTCTTTTGATTTTTGTCCCTTCACTAAAGTTGTAGATATCATTGATACAAACAACTTTCATGAAGATCACTTTTGATTTGCCCTCATTTTCTATTTTTTATTGATTTTTCTTTCCTTTTCTTTTCTGAATTTTCTGGGAGTAACACATAGCTACTCTAGGAGCGGCCAGGTGTCGCACCCCTTTACCCCTCTTTTATTCCCTTTTTATTTTATTTTATTATTTATTTTATTTTATTTTCTTCCCACGATATGCAGGCTCATCACAGACATTCGATCTCGGTTGATTGAATGATCGTGTTCCTTCTCTGCCCCTTCGCTTATGGTAGCGGTGCATCCTCTCTGCATGCGCCCTACTGCCCTCCGCAACCCTCGGTCGCCTCGTCCCTTTCCTCCACATTCCTTCGACATATCAACCCTCTACCCAACCCTTGTTCTTCCTTTTCTCCATGATCTCCAACACCAATGTGCACTCCACCGCTCGCACTAACCATCGGTCTACCTTTTTCGCCCAGCGATGACCGCCCAACCTTTCCCACCACTCTACAACCTCTGACTCCTCCGCATGACCACCCAACCTATCCTTCCACGTTGATAATACTAACAACCCAACCTTAAAAGATCCATCTCCACAGCTGTATCAGATCATCCACCATCGTGAGGGAGAGGAGCATGCAATAGCTTCGAGGTTCCCTGGTGGTGACAACTTCTGGGAGGACCTATCGAGGCGATGATGTCAGCTCCAATCCTTCTTCTCGACGAGATCCAAGGGAATCCCCATCCCTTTCCATAGCCGCTTCAGCTACTCAAGGTCATTGTTTCACCGAACGACTCGAGCAAGGACCTGCCAGAGCTCGAGCTCTGGCAACCCAAGCACTACTCGATCCCCGGCCCCAGGTAACACTTCCTTCTCTTCTTCTTCTTCATCCTTTTCTTCCTTCTCCTTCTTCATTTCTTAACCTTCCTCTATTTTCTCTATATTCTCTCCCATGCTTCTTCTTTCTTTTCTTTTCCCCAAATCGAACCGACGATGATGTTATAGCCCCACGTCCACCCTTTGGTTGACCTAGCTCTTCCTGTTAACTCTATACACATCCTCTTCTTTCTCTGCTACTCACTGTGCTCGTCAACCGCCGATGACCATCACCATCCTCGATCGCCATCACCCTCCAACTAATCCACACCGACGCTCGCATTTCCTCGCTACCACCTATCTCGCCTTCCCCAAGCTCCACTACCATCGTCTCACCACATCTTCACACCTTTGCCGTAGTTCTCCAGTTGTACAATGGCCATCGAAAGGCCACCAAGAAGTCACAACATCAACCGCCTAAGCCCCGTGCCTCGGGGCGCTTCGGGTTTGCGCACCTTAACCTAGTCCAAGCCATCATCTGAAGCTACCTATGAGCCTCCCCCACACTCGTTCCACATGTGGGATGCGAGAAAAATTACATCCAGGTCCCAGCACTTCTAGACAATCACGTTCGAGCCTCCACAAATAGAAGCACGTGTCGCACACGTACGCGCTTGGAGCAATTGCACAGATACCCTCCAGTTATTGGTAATTTCTTTTTAATCCATGTGCATGTTTCTTTTAGTTATTTTAAATCAATTTTGCATAGATACCCATGTGTTTGAGTCTTATTTTGAACCTTCATTTGTCATCGTTTTTAAATTCCAAAATAGGTATTATTTTGTTTAGATATTCCTCTATTATGTGATGATATCTTTGTATTTATGTGTGCTTGTAATTATTTATTGATTTATTTGTGGTGAAAATTGCATATTTTACCCATCTAGCTTCAATAATTCATAATTAATTATTCCTTGGCTTAAAAATTATAGATAATTCACAGTTTGTATATTTAATTATGATCTATAATGCCTCCAAAAATTGTTTCATGTACACACATATTTAGGTTAAAATAAATCCTGAGGTGATTGATGTAATTGATTTTTAGTTGTCTATAAACTCAATATTTTTAAGAGTTATATTTTTCTTAGATAGATCTTAATTAGATACATTTAGGATGATATTAATTTTAAAAATAATAAGTTTTGCTATTTATTAAAATTAATTTACTGAAAATCACTCTATCTACATAATTAATTCACCGTAATTTTAATTTGCATCTGAGAATTCCAAAAATTATAGTAGGTTAATCTACCCATAATTAACTTACTGCCAAATTTCACAAATTTTGCATTTCATTTACACAAAAAATTGTAGACAACCTCCTAAAAAGGATCCATTTTTCATGCATGCATTTGATGTTATAAAAATTAAAAATGTCATGTACTTGCCATTGCATGAATAATTAAGGAAAAATGACCACCTAAATTATTGAGTTAATTTACATATTAATTTGGAATTTCCATCTCATGCTCATTTAACCTTAAAATTGGCATTCTGCATTTGTGTAGCATTAATTGCATAAAAATTTGCCAAAAATTTTCTCCTTGAAAACCTAACATATGTATTACCTGAAAATTGACCTAAGTAGACAATGGCTCCTTGAGTTCAACCGTTGGCTTGCCCAAGTAAAATAAAATTGACTTTTTTTGCATTTAATTGAAAATATTAATTAAGTGGTCTCTTTGATTAATCCGAATTTTCCCTCCTACAATGAACATCATGTTAATTACACATAATTCGTGTACCTCTTGGATGTTACCAATGTTTAATACCACAATTTTTTGTTTTTGGGAGCTTTCGATTTATTTGTAGGCCTTTATTTGTTTGTCCTGGAAAACACAATACAGAATGTCTAGTGGATGGGAAACAAAGCAATCCCTGGTTTCTTTTCTCGGATCTTCCCAAGATGTTCAAAAAAGGTCATGAGATTCAGAAGATGATATCAGGACTTCACGTATCAAAGGAAATACATATATGGGACATTCTTCCCCGAAAAGTTAATTAGTTGAGGTTCATTATGTGGTGGAAGCTTTGGAAAATGAGAAAGCTCAGTTGAATAAGACTCGAAATCTCAGAAAATGCATTTGAAATTGGTTGTTAGTCAGAGAAGATCGTCAATGGAAGTTGCAATAGGAGTTGGAGGGGGAGGGGCAAAGGGGGGTAGAGTTGGAGGGGAGGGGGCAGAGAGAACGTGGTCATAGGAGGAGAGCTTGGAGGGTGAGGGGCAGGGGAGGGGGAGGACTAGAGGGGAAGGGGGGAGGAGTTGGTCAGAGGAGGAGGAGGGGTTGGATGGGGAGGGATAGAGGAAAAGGGACTGTCGAGGGATGAGAAGGGAGGAAGAGTTAAAGGAAGAATAAGAAGAAGAAAAGGAGAAGAAAAATACATTTAATAGATGATTTTTTATCTAATTGCCCTTGTGTTGCTAAAGTTAACGTCGGTTTAAAATGGGGATGGATGATAACTAACCTAAGGAGCACAAGTGACTATTATGAAATAAGTCAGGGGAAAATTTGATATTCCAAACAAGGGAGGGGCATAAATGATATTGCAATATCAAAGGAGTGCACAACTGATATAAACCCTTAAACAAAATAATGCTCAGTGCACTACTTTAATTACCAAAACATTCAGGGAGACGGATGCTATTGTCTACGTTGCACGTGAACTACGCGTAGATCCAAGGTCAGTATGAAATTAGGTAAAGTGGAAAGGGGTACATGCAACTCACCCTAATCACATGGAAAACTCATCGGGCCTCAAATCAGACGGTGGATGGCGACTCCTATGATCTCCATATTGAGGCTAATAGATTAAAACATGGTGCTTTGGAAAGGGGTTGGAGAGGTATGATGGATAGTGGATAGAATCTTGAAAAGGATTCTTTCTCCTCCTTCACTTCTATGGGTGTGAATCAGGTAAGGGATAACGATTAGGTCTGGTGGATTATGATGCACTAGTATTGCATGTAGGTGTTTGGAAATGGTGAAGCTCAATAGTAGTGCTCCTCGTCTAGAGCTGGAGATATGCGAACAAAGGGGAGGAGGATTTGTGTCTACTATTCTTCTTCTCAGATGGAGGTTATGAGCTTGCGAAGGGGACACAAGGTTGAGGGAGCTCCCAAGGGTTCAGAGAAGGTTGAACATGATATAGGCCAAGGCTTCTCGTGATACACGTTGAATGGGTCTCAAGAAGGAAGCCCTTCTCATTTTTTTATTGAAAGCTCCTCGTGATGGTCATTGCTCTACTAATGCATGGTTCTTGGCTCATCTCCATAAGTCACCCAAAGACCTTCTGTGGAACTCAAGAGGGTCCAGCTTTAGCTCCTATGATCTATGGCATGATGCATTTCCTTAAATCATGTCGGGGTGTTGTTTTGAAGCGAGAGGTCCTCTGAAGGTGCAGATATCCAGACATCTTGAGCATCTTAAAGAAGCTGAAGCTTAAGCAAACATGCTTAGCTATGTGATCAACTCTAAGCACCTTCAAAGGTAGAACCATAAATTTCATCAAGGAGGGGCCAAGTATACAGTTGTCATGCATGCCCAAAAAAAGAAAATTTGTTATATTATATTTTCAAATGATAGTTTTAAGTTAATATTTTTAAAATGATTTTCCTTCATTTATGATAAACTTACAATTTTAATATATTATTAATATTAGTTTTTAAAATATATTATTCTCTTCGATGGTGATAATTATGATAAATCTAATAATTTCAGTCTATGTAAATTCATCCCAAAAGACTAAATTTTCTAGTGAAATTTTGAAACAAAAAGCTCATGGTTAACATGAAACAACAAAGTTTATTTCATTTGCAAGGAGTGTTAGAAACAATGGGAGAGATAAATGAACTTTAATACATTTTTACATCAAATTATACTTATTATTTTAATACTTTGAAATAGTAGATATATATATATATATATATATATGAATTTTGAGGAAGGTAAGATTCAAACCATGGTCCTCAAAATGATACAATGTTACTCTACTACTTGACCATTAAATAAATTTACGGACTTTCTCTTACAAAATAATATATATAATGCATTTAAGAAGGGACCATATAAACAAATTCAGACATTGCACAAGTGAAATATGATAATCAAGGAGTGGCCACAACCCTCTATCGTATATACTGGTTCTACCCTTGAGTATTGTGGTCAAAGACAGAATGATTTGCTCCTTACAAGGGATGAAGGATATGATCCTAATCTCTGATTGTCGACATCAGAGGTGGCAAATGTAAGAGATAGAAACAAAGTGAAGGGAAGCAAAGTATTAGGATGAAGAGGTAGAGGAGGTGGTGGGTTTTCAAGATCTAGAGGAAGAAGAAGATTGGGGGAGGAGATAGAAGCACGTAATAGAAGAACTCAAAATTAAAAAAATGGAGAAAAGGGAAAGGAGGAGTTACCTGAGATGTTCTTCGTTGGGTTTGAGCGAGCTCCGTGGAGTTCATCTCTGATATTGGCCTCGATTGGGAGCAGCGACTCGCTAAGAAGCTGGGCAATTCGCTCATTGAGCAGTTGTTGCAAGGTGATCGATGATGAATAAGCCTTTATTTACTACTCTAAAAACAGAATAATGTCACTACGATGACCAAGGCAAAATTATTGGAAAAACAATATTAGTGTGTTTATACTCTTAAAACTAGTGTGTTGAACTTAAGGAGGCAAATTATGGAAACTAAGGTAGAAGGTAGAGTGATTTAGAGATTAGGGTTTCTTGAATTCTTATGGATTTTATGTTTTTTATTTGATTTTTGGATATTATTTAATAGGTGTTAAAATCTATGCAATATATTTTAAATAGAAATTTCTAGGTTTATATTTGATTTTTTATGATTTTTCAAAATTAGAAAATATTTTACATTTTTTATTTATTAAAAATACTTTCAAAACTCTTTTTATATAGCATAGAGTATTATATGGCATCTATATGTATTTTTGTTTGAATTTTTTACGTATTTTATTTTACAATGAGTTATTAGTATTTAATATTAAAATTTTTGTAATAGAGGGGCTTTAATATCAACAACAACAAAGGCTTTTACCAAAATTAAGTAGGGTCAACTACATGGATTTTTTGCTTCCATTCAAATCCATTTCGTGTCATTTGTGGGCTTAAATCCAAATAACTAAGATCCCTTCAGATAGTCTTATTCCGACACTTCTTGGGCCTTCCACACTCACTCTTAACCGACTCAACATTTCAAATCTCTCATCTTCTAAGTGTTGCATAAATCGGCCTCCTTTGTAAATGGTTAAATCAACTTAAGCGGATTGCTCTCATCCCATCCTCCATAAGAGCTATACCAACTTTTCTTCTAATTGCATCATTTTGAATCTGATATTTTCGTGTATGAACACACATCCACCTTGGCATTTTTCTTTCTGACACTGCCATTCTTTGTACAAGTCCATGGTTCACAGGATAACAATCAGAACCATATTGTATATTAAATCTCGCAGTTGCTTTGTAATACTTTCATTTGCATTACAAAGAGATTTCTTATCACAAAGACCTGTAGAGGCTCATCTCCACTTTAGCCAACATGCATTTATTATATGAGTAATATGTCCATCAATTTCCCTATCTTGTTGCAAAATATATCCCAAGTATCTAAAAGAATCTTTCTTTTGGATGTTATTGTCTCCAGCATACACCTCGAGCCCTTCACCTTTGTTTCCATCAAATGTGCACTCCATATATTCAGTATTAGCCTTACTTATACGAGATCATTTAGTCTCTAAGGCTTGTTTCCAAACCTCAAGCTTCTCATTTACTCCATCTCTTGTCTCATCAATCAACGTAATATCATTGACAAACAACATACACTAAGGTATATCATCTTGAACATGACCAGTCATCTTGTCCATAATCAAAGTAAAAGGAAATGTACCCAAAGAAGAACTTTGATGCAGGCCGATGTTGATGTTAATATAGTCAGTCCTCTTAGACCAGATTCTAACACAAGATGAAGCTGCATCATACATATCGTTTATAAGGTTAATGTAGAGGGCATGTACTTGTCTTTCTCCAAAACTCTCCATAATATCTCTCGTGGGATTGAATCATAAACCTTCTCCAAATCAATGAAAATCATATGGAGGTTCTTCTTTTTAGCTCTATAAATCTCCATTGTTCTCCTCAACAAGTGGATAACTTTGATAGTTGAACGACCTATCATGAATCCGAATTGGTTTTCAGTTACTTTGGAAACTTGTCTCATCCTTCTTTCTATTACATATTCCCAAATTTTCATAGTATGACTCATCAGTTTGATACTTTTATAATGTGAACAATTTTAAACATCTCCTTTATTATTATACAGAGACACCCCGATACCTCTCTTCCATTCTTCAGGAATTTTCTAGCTTCGTCAAATAACATTGAATAAATTTGTGAGCCAATCAAGCCCCATTCACCTAGAACTCTCCAAACTTCTATAAGAATGTCATTAGGTTCTACACCCTTTCCTAGGTTTAATAACCTTTAGAGCCTCCTCTACTTCCTTCTTTTGTATCTGTCTATGGCTTACATGATTCATGTAATATTCACTACTAGCAAGCTTTCCAAAAGCAATCTCTTTATTCCCTTCTCCAATGAAAAACTTATGGAAATAATATTCCATCTAGCCTCTATATCCTTTCAATTAACAAGCACATGCCCTTACTCATCCTTGATGCATCTCATTTGAGAAAGATCTTTGGTATTTCTTTCTCTTGCTTTGGCCAATATGAATATATTCTTTTTTAGTCAAGTTCTTTGTACAAAACTTCATAAGCTTTCAACTTAGCTTCACTTACAAGCTTCTTTGCTTCCTTCTATGTTATTTTGTAGTTTGTGACAGTTTTCTATATCCCATCCTTTTATAAAAGCAAGCTCTTTTAATTTTAAGCTTCTCTTGCACCACTTCACTCCACCACAAGACTTCCTTTTGGCCTGAAACTCCTCTTTTAGACTCTCCTAGCATCTCTTTGGATACCTTTTGGATACAAGATGTTAATACCTCCCACATCTAATTTGCACTTTCGTTACAATCCCAAGATAAGTATCTAAAACCTTCTCCCTAAAGATTAATTGCTTCAATTGAAGATTCCACCATTTAATTATAATGATCATGGGAATCATCCTCCGTTTTTTTATAACCCTTTTATTTGCACATCTATACCTAGCAAGTATGTTGATATGTCAAGTTGTCTCCTGAGATTATTTTACTGTCTCTAAAACAAAACCGATCTTTTCTCCTCATCGCAAAGTAATCTATCTATGTTTTTAGTCGGACCACTTTTATAAGTATTAAATGCTCCTCCATCTTCTTGAAGAGAGTGTTTGCTATGAAAAGGACATAAACCATTAAGAAATCTAGATTTTCTTTTCCCTCTTCATTTCTATCCCTAAAGTCATGGCCTCCATGAATACTATCATATCATGAAGCATACTTTCCCACAGGTCCATTAAGATCTCCACCTTCAGAAATTATCACTCTTTGTGTGATTCCTTGCATAATCTTGTCCAAATCCTCCCAAAAATATTGTTTATTTCTTTCCTCTAAACCAACTTGCGGTACATAAACTGAGATTTTATTCATAACTTCTTCTTCCAGCATTAATTTTAGCAAAATAATCCAATCTCCAAATCTTTGCACATCAACCTCAATATCCTCCAAACTTTTGAAGTACCACTCCAACACCATTTATACCCCTCTCTTTACCTGAATTCCGTAATTTTAAGCATGTCTTCTCGATCTCTTTTGATTTCTCTCCAACCCATTTGTCTCTTGCAGACATAGTATCTTAATTTTCCTCCTTTCCATCACATTCACTATGTCCATCGATTTGCCAGTTAAAGTGCCCATATTCCAACTACCTATCCTCAACTTCTTCCACAACCTCTTTTGGACTAACTTCTTTACTTGCATATGTCCATCATGCAAGAACTCTTGCAAATTTTAGACTACATACATGTGGTGAAATAGTGAAACTAGCTCATTTACTCACATACATTGCTCATGCGAGAATCCTTCCAAATTTTGAATTACATCCGAAAATCCTTGCCAATTTCTCATTGCATTCGGAATATGCAAGGCATTGCTTGCATGGAACACCTCAACAAAATCCAACTATTTTCTTAAATCTATGTTGAAAAGATCCAATAGTCTTTAGGCAAATTTGTAAATAGTGTTTTCAATTGATAACATTATTTAGAAATTTCTCTCCTACTCTTTATACTAGATTTCGACTATCTAAATGCATCTCTCCTCATTTGTGTTAATATAATTATGGAAAATTTACAAGACACGCTAGGAAATTTACAAACACATGGGGTATCAACACAATTAAACCAGGGGTCCATGTGAGGTTTCACTTGAGAGTTTAGACAGAGGACATCTATGCAATATATCAACGTTCATTGGTCTCAGGCATAAACTCCCAAGGTTTACATGTTGGTTCACGTGCTACCTATGGTTGATGTACATGTTCGAAAATATGTAATCCTATGGGGGTCGATATATAAATGTGCCAAGTCAGGTGCCTCTTACATGTTTATTTACCAATGGTAGATGATCGTCCACGTGTTTCGATGATGTGTGAAGGATCTTGAGCTGATCTGATGTTACTTGATTCACTTTGATCGGACGACTGGGGTTCTTAGTCTCTCATCGGTTGATTTCTCCATCTAGAACTCATGGTTCTTTTTCCCCAAATGTATCTAACTTCATGAGACAGGGATTTGGTCAGATCTGAATAGTTCTCAAGCGGTACTACTCTTCAGATGTTCAGGGACTCGTGATCTTCAATGAAGCGATTTTCCACCACGATAGTAGGGGATCTGATCTCAGATGCGTCTATCTCCAGCTAACGAAGGACCAAAGGTTGCATGCTACGGAATCCCGGTGGTTGAAGACTTGTTCTAAGGATGTTCCAATGCATTCAATTCGACGATTGAAGGTTCAAATCGATCTCCTATGCTGATCTCGGTTTAGGGTGCTCGGATATTGTAGAACGGTCCAGTGACCGCATGGTCAAGAACCGTTGCCGACAGTTATGCAACCGACAATTACGGAGGTTGGGTCTCTCAGAAGACCTAACCGTGGGTGGGGAGATGGAGGACCTTGCAAGGGAGCTTTACATGCTCTATAAAGGTCGACCTCCACCAGGAGGAGCAGATCATCCGAGAACAACCCTCGCTAAGGGAGCCCTCTCCCATCCCCATCATCTTGTTCTCTCTATCTCTCGAAGGAAGAAGAGACCGACGTCGTACCTCGACTCTTGACTGGTATCAGAACTCATGTCAACGATCTGACCCCCAATTGTCATCTTCATCAAACCATTGTTGACATCAAGCTCCAGCGGCCACTGCCTACACCAAAGGGTAGCTTTCTCCTCCGGTTCATGGTAAGTTGGTAACCCTATGCGGCTGAATTTTTTTCCAAAACCCTAGTATAGTTATTTTATTCTTTTGTTGCTCTATGGTGGGTCCCATTTTTTTATATCCAACAATATATGAAAGCTACGTTTCTTTAGGGCCTGTTTGGTTGCTGGGTTGGACTGGGTTGGTCCAACCCTGGTTACTATTCACAAGGGTACTTCCTCCTCACAGATTACTATTCACCCACCCCAACCCAGCCCAACCCAACCCAGTCCAACCCAATCGGATGTTGTGTTTAAACTTTTTGCTCCACCAAACATTGCGTGATTAAACTTTTTTATCACACGTGGCCCTTTTTTGACTTGTTTTTCGTTTGTTTGCGGTATTTGCATTTAGTCTTTTTTTAACCTTTGTTATTGACAAACAATCGTTCGTTGGTTATTCACAAGCTAATCTTTCTTTAACCTTTGTTATTGACGATTTCAAACTAAAAGTTTATTTTTTAAGTATAAATATATTGTTATGTCATTCATTAAATCCGTAATCATCTTTTTATATATATTTTTTAATTTTCTTCATGTTTTGATTGATGTACTTTTGGCATGCACGTTGCTATTTTTTTTAAAAATTTATTAATAAAGATCTGATTTGTAACGTTAATGAACATGACCCTCTTTTTTTTTTAAATCCGTGTAATCTATTCTGATTGGAAGCTTTTCTAAGGTTCTGTTAGTTGCGTATTAAATACAAGCTTTCTTAAACATCGAAATTGGGTAGTTTTTAATCATTATAGTGTGTGAAAATTTGTTTAACATAAGTTTTTTTTATGAAAATTGTTTAACATAAGTTGCAGAGTTTTTTCTTTATTTTTTACTAAGATCGATATTTTTTTAGTTTAACTCGCAACTTTTTTTTATTTGTGTTATTAATTCTTTGTTTAAGAAAATCTTATTAATTTTTTAAAAAAACTAAGTTTGTGCTAGTTTATATTACATCATGAAGGTTACTTTATTCAGTAGGTTTAATCCATTATGTGTTCCTTTTAATTGCATTGATCCTTTGTTGATCTTAGTCAAAACTATAAAACTTGTAAATACCCTAATATTGCCATTCCGTTTGAGTTTTTTCCGCTAAAAATATTTTTTTAATTTGTCTCTATACTTATTAAGGTCGCCTGCTTATTGCCAAAAATTATTATTTTTATTTATTATTGAATCTATCTTAATTGCTTTAAAAAAATGAACTTTGCTTACTCGATAAATTGCACACTCTCATAATTGAAATGACAAGCAAAATTATCTCCACTAAATCGGGAAAATTGAGTACCTTAACAATACTAATTATGAGTTGTAGAGTAGAAAGATCTACTATGACCTACTATGCGATAGCACAAACTCCATTATAGACAAACCTGACCTGCCTTATATGAGAATCCAACCAAGAAGAAAATTAGATCCCCTAAACAATGGGAGAAAATGGATAATAGGGCTAGGAACTTTATGCTGACCTACATGGATTTGAATTTGATTAGGGTCTTTGAGACATGTGAATCAACGTATGAGCTCTAGATCGTGGTTAAGGATAAATATAACTCAAAGTCGGAAGTGAGCATCCAGCTTCTACACAAGTACAACTCGTGTAGAATGAAGAAATCTGAAAGCGTCCTCGAGCAAGTAAATAAGATGATTGTGATGACCAAAGATCTAGCAGTTGTTGAATGCATGATTCTAGAAAGGATGCATATAACAACCATTCTAGGAAGTCTCCCACCATCATTCAACATGGTTGCCACATCCTTGAGGATGAATGACACCATCAAGAGTGTGACAGACCTACCTACACAACAGACGATTGAGCAGGACCTCTCGAAGCAACGAATGAAAGTCAGGATCTTCGAGGTTAAGGAGAAAGAAGAAGCAAATGTGTTGCACAAAAAAAAGACTAGGACCCTCCAAGGTGAATTTTAAGGGAAAAAGTGAGAAATTCCCACATTGCTCATGCTTTGATTGTGGCAAATATAGTCATTTCAAGGTCAATTGCTCCAACAAGAAAAAGGTAAGAAATTCTAAAGTGTATGAACACTAAGTGAAGAAGAAAATTGAATTTGTGGTACTAGTGGAGTGCAACTTTACAGTCACAGACTGTGACGTATGGTGGAATGATTCTGGTGCAACCTGCCACATTGCCAAAACAAAAGAGGGACGAGTGGACTCAAGGAGCTGAAGAAATACGAACAGAGGATCTTCATAGGGAACAACATCTACTTGGATGTCGAAGGTATTGGAACATACATGCTTGACCTAGACGACATCATAATGATACTTCAGGATGTACTATATGCTCCAAGAATACACCGGAACCTCATATTTGTTTCAGTTCTGCTCAAAAAAGAACTTGAATTTTGATTTTATAATAAACATGTATCCATAGGGAAAAAAATAAGATGGTCTATGCCATGGGAGAGTATGTACCCAAGCATGACATGTTCTGTCTTCTT
The DNA here is from genome assembly GCA_037367405.1 of Ottelia alismoides. Lineage (NCBI taxonomy): Eukaryota > Viridiplantae > Streptophyta > Magnoliopsida > Alismatales > Hydrocharitaceae > Ottelia > Ottelia alismoides. Next base: position 53,782 of record JAZKJV010006139.1, on the reverse strand, counting down.
GTAATAAGTTCTAGTGAATCAATGAATGTGGCTTCTGAGTACTCTCTTTGTTATTTATCGGATTATGATTTATGATACTTAAGACTAGGTCATTTAGGAAATTCCAAAATGAATCAAATGATTAAATATGGTCTTTTATCTAAGATTCCATGTGCAAGGACATTGCCTTATGAACACTATATGGTTGGTAAAATGATGAGAAAATCTTTCTTGATGGGAATTCGGTCAAAGGAATTATTAGACTTGATCCATTTAACATGTGGACAATTGAGCGTCAGTACACATAAAAACAAGGAATACTTCATAACATTCGTTGGAAAATACTCTAAGTTCTCTTATGTCTATCTCTTAGGGAGAAAGGTAGAAGTCTTTGAAACATTTAAGAGATACAAAAAAGAAGTAGAGATAAAATTGGAAAAAAAAATAAATTAAGATCCCTAGGACTAATAAAGGTAGAGAATATACCACAAAGGAGTTCGAAGAATATTGCATTCAAGCAGGTATTTGTAGGCAGACTACAATGTCTTATACACCACAACAAAATGGTGTAGCCAAAAGAAAAATTAGAACACTGATGAATGCAGTTAGGTGTATGTTGTCACACCCAGGTCTCTCAAAGAAAATTTGGGAAGAAACAATGTTGACTGTTAACTACATACAAAATCGGATTCCAACAAAGTCTGTAGAATCAACGCCATACGAAATTTGGAATGTAGGAAACTTGAGTTGGGTTATCTCCATAAATGAGGATGTGTTGCACGTGTCTTGGTATCGAGTCAGCGTAGAGACAAGATAGAGGTCAAGACATTAAAATGTAAATTTGTTGGATATAGTGAACATTCTAAAGGATATAGATTCTTCCAAGAATCTAAATGTCTGATCAAAAGTTGTGATGCAACTTTCTTTGAAATTCATCAAGACAAGGAACATGAAGTAGAGGAATCAGATCCTCTGATTGTCCTACTAGACAATGAAGATGACTTGAAGATCAGACAAGAATTAGTAGATGATACAAATCAACCATACATAGAGAATGAACCTATGGTTAATGATGATCCTTTTGAGGAAGTAGGTATACCCATAGAACCCACAAGTATAATTGGTAACAAGAGACCTAGAATACAACCAACATGAATGGAAGATTATCATTTGCATGGATACGAGGTGTTGTGTTACATCGTAGACAAGGATGTAGCGGATTGTATAGGTCCCATATCTTTTAGCGAAGCAATGGCTTCGAATGAGTTAGAATCATTAACGACCTCCATCAGAGATGAGTTGGACTCAATTGAATAAAACGATATATGGGAGTTATGTGATTTTCCAGAAGGTAGGCACTCTATACGATGTAAGTGGGTATTCAAGAAAAAGTACTAAGTTGATGGTAATGTTGATAAATACAAAGTAATATTAGTTGCCAAAGGTTATACTCAGCAAGCTGGAATCGACTTCCTGGAAACCTACTCCGTGGTTGCTAAGTTTGCATCAATTAGAATAATCTTAGCTATAGTAGCATATATGGATTTGGAATTATTCCAAATGAATGTGAAGACATCCTTCCTTAATGGAGCATTAAGAGAGAGATTTATATGCGATAACCTGATGGATTTCAGGTATAACGTCAGGAGAAAAAGGTTTATAAATTAAGAAAGTCACTATATGGCTTTAAACAGTCTTCGCGACAACGATATCTCAAATTTCATGAAAAAATTATTCAATTTGGATTTGTTGCAAATAAGTTGGATAATTGTGCATATTTCATGAAGAGTGGGAGCAATGCTATCATGTTATTATATGTAGATGGCATTCTACTCGCAGGTAAGGACATATGAATGCTCGATGAAATTAAAGAGAAATTGAATAGTGAATTTGAAATGGAGGACATGGATGAAGCATCCTATGTTCTAAGAACTCAAATTAAAAGAGATAGAGATTCAAGGACATTGAGTCTTAGTTAATAAAAATAGATGCATACTGTATTGAGGAGATTTGGAATGCAAAATAACACTCCAGCTCCTACACCTCTTGTGATTGGAAAGAGATTCAATAAAAGTCAATATCCTGGAAAGGGACAGAAACCTTAGAAGTTCAATGTGCACAAGCAAAGGGAAGTCTGACGTGTACAATGATGTGCACTCGACCTGACTTTGCTTATCTAGTCTGTTTCATTAGTAGATATCAAAGTAATCCCAGACCAACATATTAGAAAGCTATTAAGAGGATTTTTCAATATTTGAAAGGAATTGTACATCTGAAACTAGTATATCAAACTGAATCACTTGAGGTAGAAGGATACTCCGATGCATATTTTGGAGGGGATGTGGATGATAAGAAATTTCCATCAAGTTATCTTTTCATATGTGGTGGAGCAATTGTTTCTTGGGGTAGTAAGAGACATGGATGTGTCTCTAGACATACACAAGAGGCAGAATACATTGCATGTAGCATGGACACTACTCATGCGGTTTGGATTAAACGTTTTCTGAAAAACTTAAGCCTGAAATCAGTCAAAGGACCAATTGAAATGCAGTGTGATAATCAATATGCAATAAGCTTGATCAATAGTGGGAATAATAGTTCTAAATGAAAGCACATTGAAATTCAATATCACTATATACAAGATATAATGGAAAAATAAGAAATTATAGTAACCTATATACCTACAAGTGATATGTTAGCCGATTCTCTAACCGAAGGAATATTAGCTAGCACTTACATTAAACATGTTGGTTTAGTGGGACTCGAGAATGCATGGGTAAAGGAAGAGGTTTTAATGAATAATGAACCTTAATGTATACATCTCCATATAACACAAATAGTGGGGGTGTAATTTACTTGACCACTACGGTCAAGTGAGAGATGTAGAGTGGTCTGGTAATTGCATGGTCAAGAACCATTGCCGACAATTATGCGATTGGCGGTTACGGAGGACGGATCTCTCGGAAGACCTAACTGTAGGCGTGGGGAAGAGGGTGGACTTGACAAGGGGGTTGTACACGCCCTACAAAGGTCAACCTTCACTAGCAGGAGCAAATCATCTGAGAACAACCCTCCCTAAGGGATCCCTCTCCCATCCCCACCATCTCGTTCTCTCTATCTCTCGAAGGAAAAAGAGGCTGGTCGTGTACCTCGACCTCTTGACCAATCATGGTAGGGTTTTGAAAATATAGATATTTCTTGAACGAAGCTCGGCTATCTCTGGTGATGGAGATCCTCGATCTCAATTTCTAGGTCGTGTGGGATTAACACCTGCAAACGGATATGATTTTGCTTGAGCCAAAGGTTCAGTTTCAGCGAGAAAGATATAGAAGATGAGGATGAAGATGAAATGGGTCACGAGTCTCTGTGCAATGGAGGATGGACCCAAAACTTTGATCCAATGGTGATCTAAGGTGATATGGTTGTGAGAACGAAGGTGTAGAAATGGAGATAAATTGGAATGGAGATGGGGTCGACTCTGAAGCAAAATCAAAGAGGATTGCGATGGAGATTGGGAGAGAAAACAAATAGAATAAGAAGAGAGGAAGCATAAGATGAATCGTGAAGACTAGATGAGGATATAATCTAACATGGAAGCTACGGTGGACATTGTACATGTGATTAGAGCTCAGAGGAGTTCCGAATTCTCGCCTGCAACAAGACAGAGGCATGGAGTCTCGATGGCAGTGGAGCTGGACCCATGCCAGCGAGATTGCACCGCAACCCCCTCACTCCAACCTAGAAGATCGACGGAAAGATGAGAGGGCTCCTGCCACTCATATCCCATGCTCTCGAAACTCGGAGGTGGACTGAGGAGTAATGGCAGATAAGGTCTCATAGAAAGGTTTTAGAGCTCTATATAGGAGATGAAGGGGTGCCCAGGTTCAATGAACCTGGACGGGTTTCATTGGGGAAGAAGATGGAAGGGGACAAGGTGACGTGGCCGGAGTTTGTTGAGCTTAAGGAGTTGGTTGGAGGTGGTTAGGTGAAGATGAAGGAAGAAGAATGGAGGAGGAAGAAGGCTAGAGTATTTTTGAAATACTCCAATGACAGACTTCCACGAACGGTCATGGGTATGACTAAAGACAAGCAACATGATCAATAAATTAATAAATACATTCTAAAATATATAATAAATAACATAATTATCTTAATTTTAAAAATAATCAAAACAAAAACGTGTATAATTTAATAAGTTATTTAATGGTGATCTTAAAATAATTAAATAACACACTTTAACTAGTGATGAACGTAAAATTCGCCTCTTTAATAGGTATAAATTACGCTGTAGCACAGGAGGCGAATTTTGTTCAACAAAAACCACGATCTTTGAATGTCGTGGAGAATTTATACTTGGTAAGTGTACCAAGGTCGAACACAGGGATACAGCTGCTTAATTATCTATTTTGAATTTTGATTCGTGAAGTTCAATGTCAATTAACCTCAATTTCAGGTCCATATGCAATTTATGATGCACGATGATAAAAATAAGGCGATGCCATGATGCATGTATTTTTTAGATATTTTTATGCAAGTTAAAGTGATGCATGGGCAAATAATGCAATAGAATATGCATGATGATTCCAATGCTACAATTATACCCTAAAATATGAGCAACACAATATAGAATGAAGTTAGAGCCATTTTGAACACATCATTAAAAATTGGTCATGAAATCTAGCAAAACAAGTAGATCTAGGTCCCATTTTTGACATAAAAATTCACTTCATTAAAAACATTGTCAAATGAGACAAATAAGCATGCTAGATTGTAGAGGACAAAACAAGGATCAAAACGACACTAAAATCATGCAATTTGGACCTACGATGCTCAAGTTATGCTAAAAACAGTGCAAGGGCATAAATGTAATAAAAATGCAAGAAAAATAAAGGATAAATATTGCATTTAGGTCCCTGGAGGGACCTAAATGCAAATAAAGAAAACCGCCTGGGCCCAGATGAAATTTTCCCATATGCGCAGGGGCCTTTTTGTAATTTTGGAAAACTTTGAGGGCCTCTCTGTAAATTACCCCAGGCGCGCACGTGAGGCACGCGCCTGGAGGACCAAAGTGTAAATACTTGCAACTTCAGGGTCTTCGCTGCAAATTACCCAGGCCTCACGTGCGGTGCACGTGAGGTCCCAGGCTCGGGAGGTTGGCTGAGGCTCGGGTCCACGTGGCGTGGTCTGGAAGTTCGGCATTAGGCTTGGAGGACCCGAGCCTATAGGTCTGGACGAAGGCTCGGGTCCACCACGTGGCGTCATCACAACCGTTCGATCCATTCGATCGAACGGCGTCTGTACTCTCGTCTTCCGCCACGGCCCACCGGAGAAGGCTGGGCTCCGATGAGCTCCATCGAGCTCCGCCAATCTTCGCGAGGTCCTCCGAAGGTCGGCGAAGGAAGCTGAGGCCTTCGCGAGGAAGCTGGTGGCGATGCGGTGCTCCGGCAGCGTGAAGAAGGGCAGATCGAGGAAGAGCTGCCGGTGGCGGAGCTGTCGATCGGAGCGGGGTGGCTAGCTCCGGCCATTGAAGATCTGCAGGGTTAGATTATAGCCGAAGCGTGTGTGCGTGGAATGTAAGTGAGAGGTGGGTGGATGGCGGCCGTGGAGGCGTCGGGAATGGTGGCCGGAGCCTCTTCTCCGGCGAAGGAGGGGAAGAGGGGAGTCGGAGCGGGAGAGGCTCTGGAGAAGGGAAAGGGGGACGGCGAGGGTCACTGACAGTAGGCGATGCTCGGAGGGAGGTCGGGTCGAGGTGAGGATGACTGTATAGGGCGGGATAAATCAGGAAAGTGAAAAAAAAAGGTCTCCTCGCCGGAGCAAGGAGTTGGCGGACGTAGCGGCCTGGGATCGAGCTCCGGTGGAGCTCGGGGTCTTCGCCAGCGTGCGCGGCCGGTGCACGAAGCTCGATGGTGGCCGGAGGCACACCGAAACACGGCGGAGTTGGCCGTGGGTCGACACCAGGACAACCCCATGATCGCCTCGACATTCCGCCCCTCCGCTGTCACCGGAGGGGCGGAGGAAGCTAGGAGATGACCCAATAACGGTGAACGATGATCCTGGTGGCGGGGGAGGGGCTTAAATAGGAGGAGGTACCCGGCGGTTACGGTGGTGACGACGAGGGTTTCAACGGATGAAATGAAGAAGGGGAGTAATGGGGATAGCGTTTGATGGGGTTCGCGAGGGTGGCGGAAGATTGAGCTTTGAGAGGGAGGCGTTACGAGAGGGGTTGGGTGGCTGGGACGGTGGCTAAAAATGGAAGGGGTCGGGGGCGTTGCAAGGAATAACGGCCGGGGCTGGAGGTTGACGATGGGTGGCAGCCGTTGGATCCTTGCGATCCAACGGCTGGGATTGAGGCGTGGACGGATGGCTGTGATCAGATCCAAAGATCTGATCACACGGTCGGCATTGAGGCGGTGATGAGCGGTCCGGATGAGGAGATGGGTGAGATCCAACGGTAGTGGATAGAAGGGCGACGTGGCGCAAGGATGGACGTTGGATGGTTTGAAGATCTGACGGTGGAGATGGAGGGAATACGTGGCAGGTTGAGGGGCTTTGGATGGGGAGATGATCGGACGACTGTAGATGGGGCGTGAGTGGGCGGTCCTGATCTGATCTAAGATCAGATCGGGCGGCTGAGAAATGGGGCGGGGTGGACGGTCCTGATGAAGGCGAGATTGATGTGATCCAACGGCCCAGGAGGCCGCCGGGTGGCGGGAAGGAGAGCGGGCCACGTGGCCGCTCCAGAGAGCGCCACGTGGCCCAATCAGAATAATTCAGAAATAAAAACAAAGAAAAATATAAAAGAAATAGTTAGAGGCCGAATTTGGAAAAAGTCAAAACATGAAAGTTGCTCGTCTCGATGAGATCTACAACTTTCATGTTGGGCAAAAAGCCAAAAGAGGTCATCTGTACAAAAGCTATTTTTGGGGGTATTTTTAAGGGGATAAAAAACACCGATTTTTTTGGTTTTGATTTGTTTTTGTATTTTTTAGTGGTTTTAAAGGTCAGTGAAATATAGACAACTTATCTACCTAATTTTTAGGAGTTTTTGAGTGATAAAATAATTACAGAAAAAATAAGGACAATTAAATACAAATAATTAAAGGCTAATTATACACAATATAATATATGATAAAATCAAAGAATTAGAGGTGATTTTTATTGGCTTGTTTAAGCAGGGATTTTAATACGGAGTTCTTAGCATGATGAATACGAGATTCATCATACCCCTATACTTAAACCATGCTCGTCCTCGAGCATCTAAAGAATGAAGGAGTCGGATTGATTCCTGACAGTGCGCGTGAAAAATACAAGGCTTGATCTTTCGAAGACCCTTGACCTAAGTGATCCTAAGATTCTGGGTTTATCCACGCCTTAGTCAGAAGGAATCCAACTTCTCTGATTATCAGACTCTCTTTTTGTACATAAGGATATGACATTTAGTGTACTGCATTTCATGAGAGCCAAGTTGAAGCATCACCCAAGGTTCCAGTCCCAAAGACTCTCCTCTAGACCTAATCCTCAATACTAGGGAATAAGTATGTTCTTGCTTCAGTCCACCGTCTCTTTAGTTTGTCAGACTTTAAAAATGTAGATGGACGGCCAGATGATGGAGGTACATGGGATTGTGTATATTTTTCTCACCCTCACATTGGAACAAGGGGCCTCTCGAGTGCCTTTAACTCAACACTTGTAAATTATTATCTTGTTGATCAATGTGTCCGTCAAGAGAGTTGGAGTCGTCTGCACTTGTTTTTCTGGGAGTACACCGGGGTGTGTCTTTTCTGAGTATCTAAGATACCTTCGACACCCAGACTTGTATCGCTTACGATGCAGGGCCCTTTTTGTGGTGTCAGCCCGACTCCTTAGTCCTAATTAGCGCTTGGTCCAAGTGGACACTTGAAAATGTTTGGGAGCGCTTGCCTTTGGTGGAAGCTCATTTGGAATTTTTGACTTTGGATTTAGAGCTTTTCTTTGACATTTCATTTCTTTTGTTGGCTAGCTCCACTGCTTTTACCAAGAGATTGGCGCACACTGATCAACAAGTTCTTTAAGTTTCATCACACCCTGGCACTTTTAGGTAAATATCAAGAGATAGCATATGAATCTTGTTCACATACTGGCTAGGGTTTTTGCTGACACTCAGGTTTTCTGAAGCCTTCATTAACTTTATCCCATCCTCGAATATCATCAGATCAGGTCTAAACTTAAATCCATGGTCCTAGTTCCTCAAGTGATATCTCATCTCAGCTCATCAATCATGCAGTTGTGGAAGTGACTGTGCTGATCATATTTTCTTGAAGGTAGAGATTAAGAGTGCAATATAGCACTCAAATCTTTCAAACCAGAGGAGTATGGATATTTAAGTCATGAAAACCCTAATTACTAAGGTATGTTAACTCAGACTCTCTAGATCCCAGAGATCCAGTGTCCTCAAATTCCTCAAGCCTTGCGTGAGTGTGAATGTGTCAGGAAAACACCAACTCCATGGGTTAGTGAATTTTTGTGTGATTTTTATCTTTTGCAATTTTTATGGGTTTTATAGTTTTTTTTTTTTTGTCGGAGAGACAATGACTGACCCAGGCTCAAATAAATAAAAGTATCCACTCTCAGCCAGTATGGGTGTAAGTGCGGGTCGAGACCCGTGATCCTTAAGGACGGTGCCATATGCGGAGTCCTTTAAACCACCCACTCTGCTAAGGGAGACCGAGGTTCCCTCACTGAAAATGTTTACTAAGCCTAGTAGTCAGAGCCAAATTCCGAAAAACATTTTTAATTTTTCATTTTTTTTTGAAAAAGGGTTATTTACAAAGATTAATCCTTCAAAATTTTAATTTTTACAGGATTTTACTCAGTTCACTAGTTTACCAAAACCCAGCCCGAAAATTAAAAAGTTTTAAAAACGCGAGCTAAGGCTAAAGTAATATACAATAATATACGGTATACCCCCCTATACTTAAAATTTGCTATGTCCTCATAGCACAAGTGCCATGAAGCCAAGGCTCGGTTCAAGTACAGGGAGATATAGCGGAACTGAGGAGGAGAGTCCCCCTATACTTAGGCCAAAATTGGCCTAAGTACAAGAAGACGGGACGAGGGAAGGAAGGGCAGGCAGGTCCCCCCTATACTTAGGCTACAAATAGCCTAAGTAAGGTCTGCATTAGGGGGGGTTCTATGATACAAGGGTGAGGGGGAGGGGAGGGGATAGTGGAGAATAGATATACACAGAGAGAGAGAGAGACAGAGAGAAATATACAGGGGGAGGGTGGGGGTGAATATGTGCAGTGTAGGTGTGTGTGTGTGTGTGTGTGCGCGGGGGGGGGGGGGGGGATTTTTTTTTTTTTACAAAATGCAATACTGGAAATAAATATGCAGATGCAATATTTTTTTTTTTTTACAATATGCAATGGAAAATTTGACTGATAAAAATCTTAGAAATCTTCACGGCTTCTTTTGCGGCCTCTTTAGCTGAAGCTCCCGACTTCGCGCCTCCATGACGATCAGGCGTCCCCGATTTTCATGGGCCCTGCCACAAAAGAGAAAAGTTAGAACTCCGAGAAATTAAATCAGCAAAATAATGCAAAGAAATGATGCATGAAATTAGGACCAAGAAATTACAAATCAAAATTCAAAAATTAAGCAAAGCCGTATCCCCGGCAACGGCGCCATTTGATGAACGTAAAATTCGCCTCTTTAATAGGTATAAATTACGCTGTAGCACAGGAGGCGAATTTTGTTCAACAAAAACCACGATCTTTGAATGTCGTGGAGAATTTATACTTGGTAAGTGTACCAAGGTCGAACACAGGGATACAGCTGCTTAATTATCTATTTTGAATTTTGATTCGTGAAGTTCAATGTCAATTAATCTCAATTTCAGGTCCATATGCAATTTATGATGCACGATGATAAAAATAAGGCGATGCCATGATGCATGTATTTTTTAGATATTTTTATGCAAGTTAAAGTGATGCATGGGCAAATAATGCAATAGAATATGCATGATGATTCCAATGCTACAATTATACCCTAAAATATGAGCAACACAATATAGAATGAAGTTAGAGCCATTTTGAACACATCATTAAAAATCGGTCATGAAATCTAGCAAAACAAGTAGATCTAGGTCCCATTTTTGACATAAAAATTTACTTCATTAAAAACATTGTCAAATGAGACAAATAAGCATGCTAGATTGTAGAGGACAAAACAAGGATCAAAACGACACTAAAATCATGCAATTTGGACCTACGATGCTCAAGTTATGCTAAAAACAGTGCAAGGGCATAAATGTAATAAAAATGCAAGAAAAATAAAGGATAAATATTGCATTTAGGTCCCTGGAGGGACCTAAATGCAAATAAAGAAAACCGCCTGGGCCCAGATGAAATTTTCCCATATGCGCGGGGGCCTTTTTGTAATTTTGGAAAACTTTGAGGGCCTCTCTGTAAATTACCCCAGGCGCGCACGTGAGGCACGCGCCTGGAGGACCAAAGTGTAAATACTTGCAACTTCAGGGTCTTCGCTGCAAATTACCCAGGCCTCACGTGCGGTGCACGTGAGGTCCCAGGCTCGGGAGGCTGGCTGAGGCTCGGGTCCACGTGGCGTGGTCTGGAAGTTCGGCATTAGGCTTGGAGGACCCGAGCCTATAGGTCTGGACGAAGGCTCGGGTCCACCACGTGGCGTCATCACAACCGTTCGATCCATTCGATCGAACGGCGTCTGTACTCTCGTCTTCCGCCGCGGCCCACCGGAGAAGGCTGGGCTCCGATGAGCTCCATCGAGCTCCGCCAATCTTCGCGAGGTCCTCCGAAGGTCGGCGAAGGAAGCTGAGGCCTTCGCGAGGAAGCTGGTGGCGATGCGGTGCTCCGGCAGCGTGAAGAAGGGCAGATCGAGGAAGAGCTGCCGGTGGCGGAGCTGTCGATCGGAGCGGGGTGGCTAGCTCCGGCCATTGAAGATCTGCAGGGTTAGATTATAGCCGAAGCGTGTGTGCGTGGAATGTAAGTTAGAGGTGGGTGGATGGCGGCCGTGGAGGCGTCGGGAATGGTGGCCGGAGCCTCTTCTCCGGCGAAGGAGGGGAAGAGGGGAGTCGGAGCGGGAGAGGCTCTGGAGAAGGGAAAGGGGGACGGCGAGGGTCACTGACAGTAGGCGATGCTCGGAGGGAGGTCGGGTCGAGGTGAGGATGACTGTATAGGGCGGGATAAATCAGGAAAGTGAAAAAAAAAAGGTCTCCTCGCCGGAGCAAGGAGTTGGCGGACGTAGCGGCCTGGGATCGAGCTCCGGTGGAGCTCGGGGTCTTCGCCAGCGTGCGCGGCCGGTGCACGAAGCTCGATGGTGGCCGGAGGCACACCGAAACACGGCGGAGTTGGTCGTGGGTCGACACCAGGACAACCCCATGATCGCCTCGACATTCCGCCCCTCCGCTGTCACCGGAGGGGCGGAGGAAGCTAGGAGATGACCCAATAACGGTGGACGATGATCCTGGTGGCGGGGGAGGGGCTTAAATAGGAGGAGGTACCCGGCGGTTACGGTGGTGACGACGAGGGTTTCAACGGATGAAATGAAGAAGGGGAGTAATGGGGATAGCGTTTGATGGGGTTCGCGAGGGTGGCGGAAGATTGAGCTTTGAGAGGGAGGCGTTACGAGAGGGGTTGGGTGGCTGGGACGGTGGCTAAAAATGGAAGGGGTCGGGGGCGTTGCAAGGAATAACGGCCGGGGCTGGAGGTTGACGATGGGTGGCAGCCGTTGGATCCTTGCGATCCAACGGCTGGGATTGAGGCGTGGACGGATGGCTGTGATCAGATCCAAAGATCTGATCACACGGTCGGCATTGAGGCGTGATGAGCGGTCCGGATGAGGAGATGGGTGAGATCCAACGGTAGTGGATAGAAGGGCGACGTGGCGCAAGGATGGACGTTGGATGGTTTGAAGATCTGACGGTGGAGATGGAGGGAATACGTGGCAGGTTGAGGGGCTTTGGATGGGGAGATGATCGGACGACTGTAGATGGGGCGTGAGTGGGCGGTCCTGATCTGATCTAAGATCAGATCGGGCGGCTGAGAAATGGGGCGGGGTGGACGGTCCTGATGAAGGCGAGATTGATGTGATCCAACGGCCCAGGAGGCCGCCGGATGGCGGGAAGGAGAGCGGGCCACGTGGCCGCTCCAGAGAGCGCCATGTGGCCCAATCAGAATAATTCAGAAATAAAAACAAAGAAAAATATAAAAGAAATAGTTAGAGGCTGAATTTGGAAAAAGTCAAAACATGAAAGTTGCTCGTCTCGATGAGATCTACAACTTTCATGTTGGGCAAAAAGCCAAAAGAGGTCATCTGTACAAAAGCTATTTTTGGGGGTATTTTTAAGGGGATAAAAAACACCGATTTTTTTGGTTTTGATTTGTTTTTGTATTTTTTAGTGGTTTTAAAGGTCAGTGAAATATAGACAACTTATCTACCTAATTTTTAGGAGTTTTTGAGTGATAAAATAATTACAGAAAAAATAAGGACAATTAAATACAAATAATTAAAGGCTAATTATACACAATATAATATATGATAAAATCAAAGAATTAGAGGTGATTTTTATTGGCTTGTTTAAGCAGGGATTTTAATACGGAGTTCTTAGCATGATGAATACGAGATTCATCAACTAGTTAAATTAACTAAATAGTATAACTTATGGGTATATTATACCAACATTAATAATATATATTTTTAAATTGTTGTTTTTTTACAGATAAGTTGTATTTATCTCATTCCTTTACTTTAATGTATTATAAATATCGTAATTGTATTTTGTTTTTGTTTTTATAAGAATTTTTAAATGTATGAAAAATACATATATGTACAATTAAGGTATATTTTACGTATAATACACATATACATACTTATTATTGGTTGTTTTAAATTTTTTGCAATTTTATTTGGATTTTATATGAATAACATGAAATATGCAAAGGTATAAAAATAAAAAATATGGATAAAATACAAAGAACAAAAATATAAGTAGAAAATATACATTTGTACATGTACCAATAATGCTCCAATAAGCCGCCTTTCACATCGTAACTCTAATTTTAATAATACTCCATAATTTTAAAGATAATTTTATATTGAGTATAAGCTATAAGTGAGTTTGGGTTCAACTTGAGTTTATATGGAGAAGATATGAAACTTTGAATGTTGGTTTTATGGTTTTTTGGCCAATTGTACCATTATCTGTGTAAGATATTGGATGGAGGTCTAACCTCACATATCACGGAAATACGTAATAAACGAGTTAAATTTGTAGAGAAATATGTTCATTATATGAACTCTGATGTTATTTAGTATAACAAAAAATCGTTTACAAATATGAAACCACATGGTATAGGAAATATTTTCCAAACTATTTCATATAATAAGAAGAATATTTAGGAATGCCTTTGCGAAGTGCGAGTCTTTAAAAGAAGATACCACTTGAATTCGGTATGATACGATGACGCTTTCTCTAGTGGGCACGAAGACGACTCATGTTGCTTCCCATGATATGGAGAGATCTTTCTCCATCAAGTTTTCCAAGTAAATAGAGATCTAGATGATATCTACTCTTGATTTTGTCACACGAAATCAAGTCCTTCAATACATGCATGAAGCATAATGGACAAGAATGTGACTCCTCCCATGATTGGCCATGCCAACGTAGAGGAAGAAGAGGCAATATGGGTGGACAGCTGGGGTTTAATATGGTAGATGATGGGGGCAATCAAGAAATAAGAAGAGAACCTTCTCTTCTAATTTCTCTTCTAGACTTTTGAGAGGCACTCTTTGGGAATTGAATTAATATATTGTATGGAGAGGCCAAGCCCCTCTTTAAATACAAAAAGTGGACGACCAAGATGAAGCCTTCAACTTTATTTTGGATGGTTGTGATGAATCCATGATCGTTCAAGTACTTAGGCAATCAATTAGGCAACATTATCATCTAAAATTAAATCCAAATAAAAGAGTCCTAAACTAAGTCGGAAGGAGACCAACAACTTGGTCTCAAACAAACATGGTGGATGTCCATGGTAGACCCACCATGTTGGTCCTCTTATTTTCAATTCCATTAAGGACTCGACATTAAATTTATTTATTTATTTATTAAGTTACAAATGTCAATTTGAGAGATTTACAAAATCATCCTCTCAACAATGAATCCAATTCATTGGTCCAAAATAAAATGTAAATCCAATATACATTTGTAAGGATTATGTGAATCACATTCACATGTGTTTTAAATATCGTATGTGCATCATATTCATATAAATATGAATCTATATGCATATTCATTAAAGCAAATACGTCAATCATATTCAAATATTCCCATATGTATGACAATAAAAATTATTTTCTTGATTTTGATATATCAATGTATGAGTCATAATCCAATTAGGTCTTGTGAGCAACATTCACGGATACTTGGATATAATGTCAAGGTGATTAAATTATCCATGTATAATAACTTGAAAATTGGATATCCATCCACTTTGTGGTTTAAACCACTGCCGGCATTTTCAGTCAGATACTATGTCTAAACCATTTGGATCAATTTCTATTTCCGTTTCCAAAATTTGGATCTAGAAATAATAATAAATAAAGAAAATAAAGAGTCAAATCAAAAGGTGACCCAAATTAAAGTCGTAGATCTTATATATTATTTCTCAAGGTCTCAAGACCAATATAAGGTTTTTTTATAGAAAAATATAAATTTTTGAATGTATTTTATAGGTACAAAATACCAATTTTTACAGTTTTATGTTTTTTCCTTTATTTTAAATTAAAAACTATATACAAAATAAAATCAAATAAAATACAAGAAAATATTTATACCTTAATCTATTAAAATGAAATAATATAATATAAAAATACTTATACCTTAATATATTTTTTGGATTTTAATTTTTATTAAAACACAAAATAAAGAAAATAAATGAAAAAATACTATATCAAAAAAAATTAATTAGGTACGAGAAATGGCATATTAAATTTTGTGAATAAATACGATTTACAATTTTGTCCTAAAATCAATGTTTCACACATGAACTCTAATTTCTTTGAATTTGATATTTTTTTCTAAAGAATCTAATGTTTACTAATTTAAAAGTGAGTTTGGCTTCAAGGGAGACTACATGGAGAAGATGTGTACCTTTAAGGCTTTTTGTTTCAATACTAGGGGTTTGGATTTATTCACCATACATACAAATTAGTATTTTTTAAATTATTTTTTACTTACTAAAGCCAGTGATATATAGATATTGGAGCTAATTTATATTATTTGGAGTTAGCATGGATTTATTAAAAATATTTAAAATTTGAGCTATTTACATATGAACGTATACACGTTCTAGCTCCTTATTTTCCCAGCTTTATTCTAACTTATTTTTTGAACTTGTTTACAAGGTAAATATGCACATTTAATCTATTTTTATTGCAAGTTGTATTTTATTAATTTATCGACTTTAGAGATATTTATTGGGTATTTTAGCATGGCTTCAAGTCAAAAATTGTGATATTAAGTCAATGAATCATAGATTCATCATTCATATGCTCGAATGCAAGTGTGATCTCAACAGCTATAAGTCTAAGGTGAGCATCCCCCAAAGATAGAGGGTATCATCGCAATCACTCGCATCATTTGGGGATCGACGGCTAAGATCAGACCAATTTCTGAACCGGGCTGTCAGATATTACACACGTGTATTTGATTCATGAAGCCCGGAGAGGATATGTTCCTCGGGCTGTTCGTTGTCCCTCAAACTCCATGCGGTGATTAATGCTCTAACGACTGGAACGAAGAATGGCTTATGGATTTATTCCTGTTGCTTAGCTCATCCGGACTAGGGAAGATCTGCAATTTTACAAATGTTGGATTCTACTTGAATCGGATCTCCAGTTTAAGCATACGTATATGAAATTCCAATCATAATTCCAATGGATAAATAAAATTTCTGCAATAGAATACCCGAGGAAATTATCCAATCACAATTCGAATAGGAAATGCCATCATGCACTTCTCATCCACTTTCCGAGCATAGATTCGCATCTAATTAGTTGTGCCATAATTAATGTAGAAATCGAGTGAGCAAACTACCACGAGATTGACACGAAGATTTACGTGGAAAATCTTTGAGAGAGGAAAAAATCCTGGGGTACACACAACTCTAATCTCTCTCACAAGAGATTAGGGATCTCTCTTCACTCGCACGTGCAATAATAAGGGGGATGAGTACAATATAGAGAAGTGACGGTAAACGATTCCTCATCCACATATCTGTTTACTCATCTTCAAACCCATAGAACTCAACACTCACCCTCAAGTTGGGCATACATGTCAATCATGCCCAACTTGCCGACATTCAGCTCAAATTGCATCGTAGGAAGTCCGTTAGTGAAGATATCAACAACATGATCACCGGATTTCAAGTAAGGAAGACATATTTGTCCATCATCAATCTTCTCATGGATGAAGTGTCTGGCAATCTCTACATGTTTTGACCTATCATGCATCATCGGTTTTTTTTTGCTAAGTTTATAGTAGCTTTGTTGTCACAGAACATCTTCATAGGCATAACTGGTTACGTACCCAATTCTGTCAATAAAAACTTTAATCAAAGAATCTCAGTGACGCCATTTGCAAGAGCACGACATTCTGCTTTGGCACTAGCCTGGAGACAATTTTTTGTTTCTTACTTCTCTAAATAACCAGGTTTTCACCAAGATAAATAACATATCCAGATGTAGACCTTTGATCATCAATAGACCCGGCCCGATCTGCATCCGTGCAACCTTCAATGGTCATATTACAGTTCTGTTTGAACATCAGTCCTTTCCTAGGTGACTTCTTTATATAGGATAAAATTTTGTTTATAGCATTCATATGAACAATCACATGGGCATGCATGAATTGACTGACAATATTCACAACATAAATGATACCAGGTCTTGTGAGGATGAGATAGATTAGTATCCCAACTATCCACCGGTATCTTCCTTTTGCATTTTCATCGAGAGGTTCTCCATCCTCTTTATTGAGTTTATGATTTACCTCCATGGGTGAGAAGACAGGTTTACAGCCAAGCATGGCAGAGTTTTGAAGAAAACTGAGAGTATGATTTCTTTGACATAAACACATACCTTCAAGAAATCTAGCCATCTCAATGCCAAGAAAATATTTCAGCTTCCCTAAGTCTTTCAGTTCAAATTATGTAGCAAGAATCATTTTTATGTTAGAAGATCCATTTAGAAATCGAATGAGCAAACTAACACACGACACAAAGATTTGTGAGGAAAACCCTTGGGAGAAGGAAAAACTATAGGGGCATACACAAACCCTAATCTCCCTATTATGTCACGGAAGATTTACATCGAAAATCCTTAGAAGAGGGAAAAATGACGGGGCACAAACAAACCCTAATCTCCCTCACAAGAGATCAGGGATCTCTCTTCACTATCACATGCAATAATAAAGAGGATAAGTACAATATATATAGGTAAAGGTAAACAGTCTCTCATCCACAAATCCGTTTACCCATCTTCAAACCCATACAACTCAACAATTAAGATAGAGTTATAATTTCTATATCAAGAGACAATCGAGAAAGGAAGCTTTGCCTTCTTCACAACACAACAATCTGAACATTGCTACCATCCTAATAAACTCCACTGAGCAAAATAATGGTGACAGCATAGAACACTAAGCACACAGAATGGTTGATTCCTGTGCAGCAGTGGGATGGTGGAAGTAGCGGCAGCAATGGTGGGGGATTGGCAAGTGCACTACACAAACAACTAATTCTGCGTGTGGATATAGGGTAGGGGATAGGTTGGTGATGGTTGAACGAGGGTAAATGGATTGGATTATCGTAGGTTGAGTGGTGATCGGAGTGGATGTTAGGTATTCGGATCTCTGATCGGGTCCGGACATGGTGGCAGCAGGTTGGTTGTATCTCAGAACCAGAGAGAGGAGGGAGAAGATGTTGACTAGTGGGTCAAGACACACAAGTGAAACCCAATGAGCTTTGGACCCTGGAAATGAGAATAGGACAGGTCAAAGGTGTTGATTGAAGCTATACATCTACACAATATTATATATATATATAACATAATAAATAATAAATAAAGTTAAAATACAAAAATAATTAAAACATAATATAAAGGTAATTTGATTATCTACAAAATGATGTATGGTACGTAAATAAATAATAATAAAATAATATAGAAATCATGTATATTGTACAAAACTAGGTATATTTTACCTAAAATATAAATATAACTAAAAATATAAATGCAATATATTTAATCTTTAAATTATACACATAAGTCAGTATTTTACATATTATGTTTTGAAGGGTAATTTAAAATATATAAATATATATTTTTTAGATTTTTATGACTTTGTTTGCATGTATAAATAAATAGAAGGTTGTACATTATAGGTATATTTTATTTGTATTTTATTCTTCTGATTTCATTCTTATTAATTCAGAGCACCTTATTTTAGTATTATTTTATTTATATTCTAAAAATGTATAATAAAGGAAAAATACAAGTTACATAAAGATCGTTATAAATAAATAAATAGAAATAAGTAAATAGTATTGTATAATATTGTATATTACCCACAACCAACATTTTGCATATTAGCTTTGTTTTAGTGAAAGCATTCTCATTGGATAAAGAGCTTTATTACTTAAATTTTAAAAAGTGCATTTGTTCAATTTGGAGTTCATACGGACTACGGAGTGGAAAATCCGCCGGTAAGTTGGACTTTACACCTTTTTGATTCGACATCTACATGATTTTATCGGATGTGGAGGTTATTTTATATTTACTTTATATTTTCTCTGTATTTTATAGATAAGCTAGCAAAATAATTAAGTTAATCTGATTTAGTATAATGTTTATAGAAAATGTGGAATATTGTATAATAGATACAAGGTGTTCTATTAGTCAATCGACTAACTTGATCGACCGTAACCCATAGACCGAGGCAGTAGTGGATCGATCCCTACTTTATTATTAGTAGATCGATCCACTATTTTCTTGATCTCTTGGTTAGGGTCAAGTCCATACACATAACATATTTACAACATTTATGCTTCTTTATTTTTCTTTTTCTTTTCTTCCTTTATTGTTTTGTTTTATTTAATTTAATGTTAAAGGAATATTTGTATTCATGAACTTTGTTTAGTTTTAGTTAAGAAACAATATTTGATATTTATTTGTAGGTGTTTTACTTCAGATTTTAGACATAACGAAAGAATGATGGAGATGAATTACGAATACACCAATCTCCAAACTATGCATGGATGGAAACTAAGAAATATTTCAATGATGAAAGTCAGAACACCACTTCGATCCTGCCTTGGTTAAATCCACCTCATTCGATCATGTGTCCATAAATTGGTAGATTGCAAAGAGGAAAATCACATTGTTATCACTCACACCTCCTCTCTTTGATGCTGACCCACCCTCCCTCCCCTTGAAACTCCCAATGATGTATGTATTAAGAACATAATTATGTGGCTTAACCCGAGCTCTGATTTGAAAATAACAATGTATATGAACGAGAATAACTACGGTGATTATAAGGAGAAAGTTAGATATCAATCACCACTTGTTTTGAGGATAATATACTCATGGACACACAACCTTATTTCTTGAACATCGAGTTCTTCTTAGACCCATCCGAGCTCGACTTCTATCATTCATACCACTTTCTATTCAAAAACCTTGGAGAAAATGTCTATGACATCATTCATCCCTCGCCCCCACCAACGTCCAACTCATGTCTTATTTACTCACTTTTCATTGTCGGAGCAGGTTTGGAAGGAGGTAGGGCCGTCTTGGGTGCTGCTTGGTGACTCCGTTGATTTCTGGAGGTCGGTGAGGGTGGTGGGAATGAACTCGACGGACGATTGTTCTTTGCCATTTGCAGTTCTTTGGGCCATCTGAGGAGGAAGAAATCATCTAATTTTTAAAAATCAGAGATTTTATTCGGAAAATGTAATCCCTTTCAGTCTTTCCCTTTATCGATTCTGGTCCACAAAGTAATGTATTTCTATATTTTTTATGAAATGAAGAGTTTTTAGCGGTGAGTCCCATCTCGGGATTTCACCCTCTTTCCTCTAAAAAAATGACCCTCCTTCGAGAAGTCACTACATTCAACATACTGACCATGCCTTACATTTCATGTTACCAATTACACATACCTACCACCTCTCTCTTGTACTTGTCCACTTTACTGTTCCTACTCCAAAAACGTACCATCATTATGACCATGGCTTTCTCAACACTATCTTCCACCCTCATACATCATATATATAAAGTATTCTCGAGAAGTCGGTCATCCAGCTGGGATGTTAAGTCCACATATATTATGAATCTACACCCATAGGCATCTTTCCATATTCCTTGTATGTTTTTATTCCTTTTCATTGTGTTGCATGAGATAAGTATGGGGACGACCTCTTTAGAAAACATAAAACCTAAAAACATTATAAAAAAATAGGAAAATTAGAAAAAAAATGTATCTTTCTCTGCATTTTGCATCATCCCATTCTATAATGTCCTAAGCCTTAGATCTAATTCGTTATCGAGAATTACTGGATCAGACAACCTACTGTGCTTGGACCCAACTTGAGCCCTTTACTGCATCCCAAAATTCTTAAGCCCATATTATTTAGTAGTAGCCCCAACTACTTATAAGCTACTACAACACTTTATGATTACTAGATGTGGTACTATGTTTCGGGGTGCTACAATCACCCCCAATTATATCCATAATGTCCTCGTTGCGCAATAGCATGTGACCAATTCACAGTAACAATGGTGCCTTCACCTCTTGTCTTTCCTCCTAACTCTATGATAGGGGTGGTGACATCTCTTGGGTCGCTTTTTCCACTACAGAGGGAATCTTCTCTGATACCATCTATAGTCCCGAGCCTTAGACCTGATCCATTATCGGGATTACTGGCCCACACAACCTGTTGGGCTTAGGTCCAACTGGAGCCCTTAACCGCATCCCAAAATGCTTAAGCTCTCGTTGATTGGTAGTATCCTCCACTACTTATAAGCTACTATCACACTTGTGATTACTAGATGTAGTACTATGTTTGGAGTGCTACATACTCTCCGATCTCTTGGTCCTCTCTTTGGTTTCTACATTATTTCGTCACATGGACATGGCTTTTGCTAAGCATTGGAGTTGGTGTCTGCACACTTCTCATATTTTAAAATTTGCATACTTTTCAAAAGTTCATATTTATTTTCAAAAACATAGAAAAACTTTTCAAAGGCATTTGCATATCTAAAAAATACATAAAATTCACAAAATTTCTAAAAAAATATATTTGTCAATTTTTTCAAAAATTCAAAACATGTCCTTCATATTTTATATCCTTTCTTTTTAGGAAATTAGGTCTTGTTTGTATTGATAATGGATTAAGGTTGAATTGACTATAACATAGTTAATTCTTCCAAAATTTCATTAGGCATGAATTTTTATTATTCTTTGGGTCCATCATGGACTTTATTCCTTGAATTCTATTGACGCTAGAGGTGAATGAACTTCTGTGTGTAAGTAGATCACCTAAGTAACTAATAGTACTCTTAAACTCTTGATCGGATATTGAACAACTACACGTTCACATAGCCTGATTGGTTTCATTTTTTGAGATACTATCATAATATAATTGGGGTGAGTATTTATCCTCTTGGTTGTACCAATGCCTGAATCTTGTCTATGGACAAAGAAAGAAGTTGATTCGATACAACATATTCTCTCTAATCTAGATTTGTTAGCAAATAAATCTTGTACCACATACTAAAAGTTAAAATTATGCTGATACTATTTTGATATCAAGACAACCAAAATTCCACTAAAAAGAAGTCATATCAGAATACCAGAGGATGCCTAAGCTACCAAATATGCACAATAGTCAAAACAAAGCAATTAAAAAAAGATCTACCAAATAACCCAACTCCAACATACAAGGTATGGTAGCAATCAATGATGCTATCTATATTTAAGGAGGCCAATGATGCATATGTTTGTCGTTTAGAAAAAAGAATGAGAGCAACTGACCAAAGCGGTCTATAAAAAATTCATAAATAGGCCATGCTCTCCACATAAACCACTCCCTATTTTTTACGCTGACATACTTAGGATGTGAATTTGTCTAGATCAAGTGAGCACTAAGATTATAGAATTAGAGAATCAATGGATACCTTGGTTAGATCATACGACTATCTCATTTTCTCAACTCAGTAGAGTCAAAACTTCACTAACATTTTTATATCCACTTAATGTCAAAGATTACGCATGTTGCTTAGGAGGATTTAACTTGGCCAATTTATAAAATCGCTTAGATTTTATTGGAACTTAAAAACTAAAGTCTAATTTATAATCCGACAAATCTTTAATCTATGGGGTCAATTCTTGTGATGTCTAGAATGTTGTGCCAGTTTGACATTGAATCTCAAGATTTTATGATGTGTTTGTTGCAAACTCTCATTTTCACCCTTTCTTTATATTTTATTCATCTATTTTTCTCATTGTCTTGTTCGAAACTAGCAGGAGTTAAGCACGAAGTTGTGACAAATCCATGATTTATTGCATCAAATCATTTAAATTACACAACATATCATTGCATTTGCATTCATTATATAATGCTTCCATTATAGATATCTTGTTTACAAATGTAAAACACAAACCATGGTCATAAATCTGATGGAGAAAAAGAATTTATTTGACATTTGGCAACTTTTGGGTAGACTTTGATATATGACACAAGTTTTAAAATTAGATCCATCATATGTGCTATATAAAATCAAATGCTTGATAAAAATTGTACCTACAATAAATATCTATAAATAGATACCAAGATAAACATATAGTATTTGTAACAGAACGGGTTGCGTCGGCCAGCGGAAGCATGTGACTTAAATTCGTACGATAAAACCATTATCAAATCATGCATGGTAATCAATGAAAATACAAAAATCATTCTCAAAATGAACCATAAAATCTAATTCAAACTAAAAGATCTATCAATACATCACTGATAATGGTATGGTTGCAAAAGATCAATAATTAATACAATAATATTCCTTGATTTTAGTGAGCATACATATATCCTTCACGTTCATGCAATAATCATACCGCACCAAACATCTTGATGAAATTGTTGCATGATCCTATTTGCATGACAAACCTTGTCCTGCATCCGAAATAGATAAACACAATTTTGCATGAGTCTAATGTCCAATGTGCATTGGGGTCCACGCATAGGAATTCTAACGATTTTTAATCTGCTACATTTCATGTACTTGAGTAATCATAGAAAAATACCATTGTGTGCCTAAATGTCTCATGCATGTCTAAGCTACTCTCAAACAAGTTGCATATTGGTTTCTTTCATAAATATGAGTATACATGTGCAAAGCCTTGAACTTGGCCATTTCTCGGATCCCGTGTCATAAGATCCAGTCGGTCAAACGAATGAAAGTTTATTTCTTGCAACTAATAGAAAAAGGATGGATATCATTATAATTACGATCGTAGTTAATCATGGTTAGTACTAATTAAGCAAACTTAAGCTCTAAGTTTCTGCAAGGAGATAACTTAAGTTCTAAGTTTCTAGAAGGAGCTAACTTAAGCCCTAAGTTTCTAGAAGGAGCTAGCTTAAGCTCTAAGGGCCCGTTCGGTTCGGGAATAAGCAGGAATAAGGATTGGGAATAAGGAGAATAAGGGTCTATTCTTTGTTCGGCTGGAGGATAGGAATAAGGAGAATAAGGTGAAATAAAGGTAGGTAAGGTGGGATAAAGATAGGAATAAGAGTGAAATAAGATGAAATAATGGGGAATAGTCGTACCACGGGGAAGCGTGCTGGGAGGAAAATGGCCCCTTATTCTCCTCTATTCCCAATCCTTATTCATGTACCGAACAGGGCCTAAGTTTCTTGAAGGAGATAGCTTAAGCCCTAAGTTTTCGGAAAGAGCTAACTTAAGCTCTAAGTTTCTGGAAGGAGATAACATAAGCCCTAAGTTACCGGAAAGATCTAACTTAAGCTCTAAGTTTCAAGAAGGAGCTAACTTAAGCCTTAAGTTTTCAGAAGGGCTAACTTAAGCTCTAAGTTTCTGGAAGGCTCTAAGTTAAGCCTAAGTTTTGGATAAGCTTTGTCCAAAATCATGAACCAAAACTATGGGCTGATATCCAGTTAAATCATGGATTAACAATTTTTGAATCCTATAAGTAGCCCCCTCCATACCCATTCATTCCCTACAACTTCCACTAACACCACTACCCCAAGGGCTAGGGTAGAGAGGATGGGAGGAGGAGAAGGAGGCAGGAGCGCTAGTGCATCGTAGTCGGAAAATGAGGAGAAGGATGGCATGATCATCTCCTACTTGGTTTCCTAATGGAGGTAAGTAGCAGTAACTAGAGTTAGATTTTCGATTCGTCTTTGTTTCTGATTCATTTTTAGCCATGTTCGTGTATGGGCGGCGAGGTCGTCCGTGAGCATACGAGTTCTTCGTGTGACTCACTCACCCTTGACAAAAGATTAGCCGATTATGTAGTATTTATCAAAGAATCCGAGTAATGCCCTACTTAAGGCAGGGTGGCTAGGCCGTCAGTGAAGCATGTGATTCGTCGCATGCTTCACTCACCTAAAATGCGCCGTTTCTACCGATTCTCCTTCGCTTGCAGTTCTGTTATATTCTTTCTGTTTTGCTGCTATTTCTATCTTGATGATTCTATAGAGGAAACTTTTTTCTTTTTCTTTTGAAATATGT
This sequence comes from Ottelia alismoides, assembly GCA_037367405.1. Classification (NCBI taxonomy): domain Eukaryota; kingdom Viridiplantae; phylum Streptophyta; class Magnoliopsida; order Alismatales; family Hydrocharitaceae; genus Ottelia; species Ottelia alismoides. The sequence goes on along the minus strand of JAZKJV010006139.1, from coordinate 28,987 downwards.
CTCGATATAAGGGGAAACACTATCAAAAAAATTCTAGAAATATCACCCCGTGTACGGAGAAGCTCTACTGAAATTACGAGAGAAAATATATTCTTCACGTTCTTTGCACGATACGAAAGTGAAGTTCCATCATTTAAAGAGTTGTAGATCATCTTTTCTAAAAATGAATCACGATAAAGCATTGTATACACAAGAGAGAGCTCGATTAGGTTAACGAAATCCCGCCTCTTATTGTTGGATTTTAAAGTTAAAATAGATAAAATTTTTGTTGATTATTTTCTTTCTTATGAAGAACATTCACATGCTTGCTTTATGATCCACTTTAAAATAACTGCTAAAATAAAGTTGATGTAATGAATCATTCTTGGAGTTGGTATGATTTATGTGCAACATTGCACTGATATTAGGAGAAAATTGACATGACATAAATGGGATCCAATTTCGATTTATGTTATATATTTTACGATAAGGATGACTGGAGTAGATACTACAGATCGGGCTTGTAACCTGTAGGTTTGTCAGAAGAACATCCGTATTGACAGGTTGTATCTAGATGGTGCACAGTTGTTCTATTATGGTAAGTGTGCACGAAATGAATGAATGATTTGCAACGCATGGTACTCGGATGCTATTAAGTGGGTTGACTGCCTATATAGTCGTACCATGTGGAGGCACGAGTGGTTTGATAGTGGCTGGGTCACGATAACATATATTTCTAAAGCCGCTAAGGTTATCTTGTGGTTTTAAGCTACCGAGTCCTCGAAGATGGTGTGATTCATTATTCATCAAGTTGAGGGTATGGAAACCCAAGATAATAAAATAAAAAAGAAATTATCAGGTTAGTATTAGAGGATTGATTGAGGCGACGTGCGCTGACATAAGCTCGCCAAATCAATGCAATCTATAATCCTGAAGTGTCCACAGCTTCGGAGTTCATGAGAGGTAGAGTAATTCACCTTGACTAATCTCCGACGCGGAATAGAAGGAATAGAAATTAATATAACAACAAGAAATGAAACTTTCTGCTATAATAATATGTTTTGCAAAACTATACTGCTTGTTTACTTTACTTTTCTTCATTACTTAGTACTCTCTAATCTTCATCTTATGATTTCTGAAAGCTCAACAGATATCGGTGTAGCATCGCAAGGACCTTAGCCAACCAACTATCAACAGTAGCCTCTAGTGTAAGGAAGTTAATAGTTCTTTTGTGCTCCTTTTTTTTAGATTGATGTTGAAGGAAATAGTGAGACAGTTTGCTATGTAAGTTTTATTTTGTGAATGAGAAACCGTGAGATGCTTTCTTTATGTAGTATTTTATTACTGTATGTTTTTCAATATTAGATATTGTTATTGGACAAAGCTATTGAGTAATCAGATCCGATAAATGGGAGGATCTGACGAGCCGTAACTGGGGTCGTTACAACACGTGCATTATACGTAAAAATACATAGCCATCATTTTTCATTATAAGAGATATCTTTCATGAAATTCATAACATGTACATGTCGCATTTATCATTTAGATTACTCATTCATGCTAACCCCTTAAATAACTTTTACAGGACTTGTGAAGGTTTATTACTCTTAAACTATTTCTCTCATAACATATAATGATTTATCTTTAATTAAACCATTTCCTTGCATAACATGTATCAGTTATTCTTAATTAAATCATTTTCTTACACATCATGTATTGGTTTATCTTAAATTAAATGCTTTTCTTGCATAACATATAATGATTTATCTTTATAAACCATTTCTTTCATAATTTGTAATGATTTACCTTTATAAATTATTTCTTTGCATACTTATAATGGTTAGCTTTATAAACCATTTACTTGCATAATTTTTCATGTACTTATCTTTTTACGTTTTCAACCGCTGACACTTGCGGTTAATGGTATGACATGACAATGTAGCTACAGCTGTAAGGACTTAGCTTTTGCCTCTTTGGTTCATTGCAATCATATGCCCCTTGCGGCATTGCCCCTTGAGCTAACACGACCCCTTGCGATTGTCTATATGAATCTTTATGAGTGTGCCTTCACATTTTTGTTCTTTTTTTATACATAATCTCCATATTATTTATCTTGGTTGGGCACAATTGTTCTAATGATCCCAGTATTTATATCATGTCATGTAGATGGCATTTAATCATTATATATTTTTTATCAGGCTGCTCACTTATGTTATAAAATTGTGACGTGAATACTTGAGCGTAGGACTTATATTATGAATCATGATGTACTATATTACGAAGTGTATAAGTATAATTTATAATTCTACAATCTTATCCTAATTAAAAATGTTCATTTTAGAGAACTATACGTTAGTATTATGTATTATAAGTAGGGATGCAAATGGTTACGGATTTATCCGTATCCGATCCGTCACTGTATCCGTTTTATATAGATTTTGACATCCTTATCCGTATCCGTTTTATAATGGATACGGATATGGATATCATTCATTACAAGAAAAATGAGTTGTAGTCACGGAATGTGGCTATAGAAACTTATGACCACGATAATTCCGCGGCCACTAGTTTCTCGTAGCTACAATTCCGTGGACAAAGTCTTCATACAAGAGTTGTGATTAAGACAAGTTCTGTGGTCACTTGTAGTGGCCACGACATATTCGTGGTTAGAGAACTCTTAGGACGAGACTTGTAGCTACAGCTTCTGGCCACGACGTGTTGTGGCCAGAGCCCAATTCTGTGGCTACGAGCCCCACGTCTGTGGGCATAGGTCTATAGCCACAAATTTATTTTCCTTGTAGTGATTTTGATATCCGCAAACATCCGTATTCGTATCCATATATCCGTCTTCATATATAAATATAGTCATATATTTATTTTTAACCAATATAACATAATTCTATAACTTCTTTTACCATATTTATATAAATTTTATTATACAAACACATTTAGTAAATTTATATCATGTGTTTTCTATCTAATTTATATATATTTAAGTTGATTCTATATAGTATTTCTAACATTACTCGTATGCGATCAGTATTTGTTTTACATCCGTATCCGTTTTTTAAGGATATAGTAATCTAATTTTAATATCCGTCAATATTTGTATCCGCATCCGTATTCGTATTGGAAAACGGATAAGGATCCGGTAATACCTATATCCGTATCCCTATCCGTCTGTTTGCATCCCTAATTATAAGGTGTATCCGTGTGATGCTAGAATTTTAAGTATTGGAGTGTGTAATAATGTAAAATATAACGTCTTTGATAGACAATTAAAGAATACAATAACACTCAATAACGTACTGGGGATTCTGAAATTGTAATCACGTAATAATTAACATTGAGCACACCGAGAAGCATATAAGTATAGAATATCCTGATTCTTAGTGGACTATATATACTAGGGAGTTATCATGTAAGTATTTCAGAAATGAAGGACTAAGGTGTGTTGACTCTAAGAAATTACCAGAAAATACACAAATGCGAAATGTTTCGTCCCCTTTTTTAACATAGTTTACACGTACAGGTGTTGTTTTTTAGATTTTGGATCATAAAGCAACATTTTCATGACAAGTTCTCGTAAAGAATAAAATGCAAGCAATGGTAATATAAAGCCTCCTATCTCATCTATGGCATCAACGGAAATTCACGTTCACTTTTTTGGTAGTAGTCATGACCAACATCCCTCAGCAGTCGACTCATTGGTAAGGAGAGAGCTTCAAGGCCGATTTCTGGTAGCACACCCCCCAAACAAGCACCACCCGATACTAAAAATCTTCAATCATTCTTTCTGCTTGGAAGGCATAGAGGGGGTGCTTATTACAACTCGAGTATTTACGTACTAGAATTAGTAGATGGAATATCTAACCGTTGATATTCTCATATTCACATGTTCTCAAAATAAGCATCTCAGTATCTCAAATAATATGAACTGTCTTTTGTACATAAATATGTGCATTTAGCCTATGCCTTAGATGTAAGATGGTACCGTATTTTATCAGTCCTATGGGATTCTGATGCATAAGTTTTGAAGTATTAATCCAAAAAGAATCAACAATCATGTATATTATTCTATGAATCTGAAAAATACATTGAGAGATCCTATTCTAAATCGATTTAGTGTTTATACGTAATAACTTAGAGATATGACGCATACATTTAGTAGTTTTATTCAGGACATGATCATTACTTATACGGATAATCCTACACCAACAAGTACATTTATAAATCGTATTTTCGAATTTGATCATTGTTCATACATATAAACCTAAGCCGATATATATATATATATTTATGTTTATATATTTATATTTATATATTTATTTATTTATTTATTTATATTTATACATCGTAATCCTAAACATGTACATACCTCAAACTCGAGTATGTGACCTCCAAGTCCTGCTTTCTTATCCGCGACTATACACACCCTTCGCCCATGCGCTCCCTTCATGCATCGTGTTGTCTCATATGAGGAAGAATAGCCTTCCGATAAGGCTCCTCTCTCTCTCTCTCTCTCTGCGCAAGGGAAAGGGGAAGGTACAATGATGTGGGGATTAGAAAAGTTGTGGTCTTTTATGACAATCAATTGTGATGGAATAATGAGTAATTAAATCCCATTAATTTGGTATTTAAATCTCCATAAATTGACAATACGAATTGAATATTGCAATAACGGTATTGTGTGCAAACATAGAAATATGGTTTGAGATATAAAATCTCATCCGTTATAATCTACCACACTTGAAAAATTCCATCATCGAAATTTCTTGTAATAGAAAGATACCAAAGAGGTGTAGATATTCCCTTGCATTTTACTTTCTAGCTTCCAAGTAGTTTTTCTTTGATTATGCAACGATAAGGTTAACAATCTTTTCAATCAACAAATCACATAATTTCTCATCGTTCATCGCCAACAAGAATTTGAGTACACACTTTTGTCTATAAAATATGTTTTTAGGTGGATGGAGGCAATCCCCACATGAACAGTTGACAACAAGATGATTTGTAAATTCATGCGATAAAATATCATTCCTCGATTCGGGATCTCAAAGGTTCTCAACTCAAAAAAGGAATCAGTTTTGTGGATAAATATGCGAAAAAGTTGTGAAGAACTATGGTTTAGAGTATGTTTCATGAGTCCTTACCATCCACAAATCAATGGCATGGCCAATGTATCAAATCGAGAGGTCTAGACGATAGTGCAGAAACTCCTTCATCCAGACAAGAAAAACTAGTCTCAACCCTTGGACCAATTCTCCTAGGTTGACCAAACAGCTTATAAGACATCATTGTGTACCTCTCCATTCATGATGGTTTATGAATTATCGCACTATTTCTCCTTTAAATTTTTGCATAGATAAGAGTGGGTAATCAGAGAAGTAAACATGGACAATCAACCGTAGTGAAGCAAAATGAGCTTATTGAGACCATAAACATGATGCATGAAAAAACATAATCTACAAGGATAAAGTCAGGAAATAACACGACAGGAACATCCATCAGAAGATCTCTGCCTCGATCAAAGAGTGTGGTTATTTAATGTCAAGTTAAATTTATTTTATAAGCTAGCTGAGAAGAAAGTGGATTGGACCGTAGATTGTAATAATGGTGCATGATAATGGTAGCATCAACATATCTGAGTGTCACTTTGTGCAGAGACATTCTTAGTGAATGGCATATGTTAAAGCATTACGTTAAACCAAAATACCATCTGGCCCAAGTGGAACTCTTGATTCCTTAACATTTCATAATATCGTGTACAAGGACATTGCAACCTTTCCCCATCTAAGAAGATTCATACTAACTGACTAACAATAGTTCATTTCCATCTTTTCATTTCTTTTATCATTCTCTTAGCAACCTATTGGACCCTTGCCTTAATTACATTCACCTACTTAGTATACTAAATTATAAGTATAGGGCCAATGTCCAACATGGTTATTTTTTATTCTATTATTTTGTTCACTTTCTTACCAATGAACATCTCATCTTTCCTTTCTACTATGCTTACAATGACCACATCATAAGTATGGGATGATTGACTTTTATTTATTCTATTCTTTTTATTCCCTTAGAATTAGTACATATTATGTCTTCATTTTTCTCATGTATTATAAGGATATATCACATGCTAAGTTTAGGGGCATGTCGTTATACTGGATATATAATTTACCCACAACTTGTATTTTTCAGGTATATATATATATATATTACTGAATAAAAATCAGTAAGTATGGATAAAATAGCTAAAACTTGTATAATCTTGTAAATTTATGAATAATAATGTAAAAATGTAAAATCATTCCGCAAGATTTTGAGCCGAAACTTTTATTGTACAGGGTATTCTAAAATCGGTATCTACCAGATAAAATAAAAAATATACAAAATCCATAAAAACACATAAAACTTAAAAATCCATAAATGTCAAAATTTTGACACAATGCATTTAAGTTCAAGACTTGTTGAACATCAATCCACTCCAGTTAAAGTTAATTCCAAATTTGAGTTTTTTTCACTTTATCTTAGAAGGGTCTTATGACTTAGAGTATTGAAAATCCTTGACGTTGAAGATATACATGTTATATTACATGTAGACTATTTGAGCTTATTTTATATAGACCAACACTTCACATTGCATGATTACAAGTAATTGGTGATTAGTCAAAGTTTTATCTAAAGATCTGTCGATATGAAAGTTCAACCTAAGATATTATCTTATAGTTCTTGAGGATAGGAAGGAGTTTGTATATATCGTTTTATGAAACCTAAGTATCAACACACAGTTGGTACCTATCTATGTACGGTGTATAAGTTATAATCTCTATAAAACTACGTGGATCAACACACACACACACACACCAACTTGGTAAGATATGAGGAGTTAACAAATAAGTAATTGTTCTACTTCCAAAAATCTACGAAGAGCTCAAACTTCCAGAAAATACCCATAAAAAAGCTTCAAGTTTGAAATAATACCGGAGCAAAGCCTTCCTGATGATGCCCGTAGGATTGAGCTACTACTAAATCGGAGGGAAGTAAATAATAGTTATGACAAATATTATTAAGTAAAATAATCAATCACAGCAATCACAAGTAGAGAAAGCAAGACATAATCAATCACCTGTACGAGTATTTTACATAGAAACTCAACTGAGGTGAAAATCACGACCTAAGTCCTTAACTCAGAATTCTTAATCTACCTTGTCAATCAACTTTTCACTGCCATATTTATTTTTCATGGATAGCAATTGTTTACAAGCTACTGGATCAAATACCAAATGCTTTACAACCTTGGATCAAAAACTAAAATCTTCTCCTACAGAACATCAACATTGAACTAACATCGAAGCTTCTTGGATCAAAAACCAATGCTTAGACCTTCTTGTATCAGATATCAAGGGAACCATCGGACTTTGATTAAATATTAAAGCTAGTGATCTTCTTGAATCAAACATCAAGGGAAATTACAAATTTGGGTTAAACACCAAGTTTTCCTACAAAAGTTAATTGTAGAAAGAGATACAAACATTCATACGCACATATAAACATATATATATATATATATATATATATATATATATATCCTTAATATCAAAACACATATATTACTTTCTATGCAGATAAGCAAATGATAAGTACAACAATAATATATATCTAAATATAAAAAATAAGTGAATATTGGAATCACAAATTAGAACTTATCACCAATTTGTGAATCGCCTGCATAGATAATGTCTTTAACTAGTCATAGAGAGCTTTCAGAAACAAATGGTAATCTTAACTTGATAGAAAGCAATAGTTGCTACAAATGATAATCGTAGCTCTCACAACATACAAATACTTAATGAGATTCCCGTAGAATAATGTTAGTGGAGAATTGAGAGAGAGAGAGAGAGAGCACAAAATAATGTAGAACATGAAGCATGTATTGTAACTTCAAATGTTCTCTTTTCAAAGGGTGTTGGAGTGCTTAAATAGACCACGAAATGTCCAAGAAATTGTACAGTCTTAACGTTACAAATTAAAATAGTTTGAGTCATAGAAAATTATGATATTTACCAAGGTGATCAATCAAAGATAATCAATCAGAAATGTCTTCAGGTGATTGATCACTTATGTACGTTAGGTGAATGTTGGATTTTAAATTCAAAAAGTGATCGATCAGAGCTTCAAAGTGATTGATCGTTAGTCTTCTGGAGGGTTGAAGACAGAACCTAAAAGTAATCGATCATAAATATCAAGGTGATCAATCATTTTAGATAGTAACCAAAAGTGACTGGTCATGGATTTTTAAGTGATCCACCATGCTTTTCCAGTGAGAAAAAGTGTGGACCATGCCATTTTGTGTGATCAATCATGCTTGGATAAATTACAAAAATAATGCGATCTTGTAAGAACTTATACAAGTAAAGGGAAATTCCTTAGTAGTGTCATCGATAAATTTAAGTATATGAATACTGCAAAATATTTTTTTTACTTCAATACTGCAATAGTGTCACCGTTTCGACATGCGATATTTGATATCACATGTTATTTGTGCGGCACTTATATCACTAGCGATATCGATGTTTTCCCTTGGAATTCATAAGTCGATGTTGAGGCTACGGGGTATCCCTTTCCCTCATTTCCAACATCTCACAATTGCACTCGACAACCTCTATGGTCATGTCCGCCATGCTGCTACCTCCTCCCTCGATTGCTTTAGTCTCCTATGTCGCCTCTTCTCGCACTTTCTAGAGGATTTGTTGCAGCCTCTTCCAGTAAGGTATCTCCCCTTTGGCGCCGCCCCATAATGCTCTTAAAATCCTAGGTATGCATAGCCATTGTGAAGTACATTTGTCACTTGTTATTTTCCACCATTTCAAAGTACATTTGATGATCTCACAATGCTCGTGGACTTATAAATTCGTTGTTCACCCATGTGTTAGGTTGACATGGATTCAATTTATTGCATGTTTGATTTGAAGGGTAGAATTAGTGAATCCTCGAACAACAATGTGTGTGGTTTAGGGTTAACGATGTCTATTATGTACAAGGATTTGTTGGATATAGTTCATTAGAAATTCAACTTGGACAGGAACACACACAAGATTAAATTGTCGTATCACATTTATCATGTGGTGCAACAAATGAGCCTATGTTGATGTCCATCGTAGATGATGATTACATACAAAGCATTTTTCTATACATCAGGACAATCAAAAAATCTACATACGATGAGATTCTAATTGAGAGTTCTCTGACTATGGCCCCGAATCTGGATGATATTCATGATCTCTTCACGTCAACGCCTTCCACGGTTTGGAGTGCTAGTGACCCTATAATGCAACCTTCACATGTTCACTAAATTATTAGTTATGATTTCTTGAGAGAAGTTAATCATATCCTAAATGATTTTCCTCCAAGGGGAACATGTGACGAGTTGGATGGGGAAAGTGACAAAGAGCTTGAGGAGAATGTCGTTGTGAATGACCAAACGATTATCGATAACCCTATTAGCCAAACAATTGTTCCACGTATATCATTTTATAGAGTTAGAGGTGGTGACAACTATGCAAAATTTGATGATGATTTTCAAAATAAGTCAGGGATTGATAGTTTTTGGTGATGAACTCCGAAACAGTAAAGCATTCAAGATAAAAGATGATCTAATTTATGTAGTGAAGAAATAACACATCCTAGCCCACTACAACTTCATGATTAAATAATCCACGACCTTAGTTTGGTCTATTTTTTGCACTATGGAATCGAAGGGTTGTTTGTCATTTTACGTGATTGTTTCAAAAGATTCGATGGTGTATGGGTTAACCATGGTTAAGAATGACACCAATTAGGGTGTTGAGATTAAGGGCTCACATTCATAAATACAACTATGAGCTTACAAATAAAAGAGCATTGGATGCAAGGAGAAAAATAATAGCAATAATATTTGGTAATAGAAAGAAATCTTACATGGAGATGCCTTACCTGTGACGAGCTTGAGGATCCGAGTAGTCGACAAACTGATTTCACGCATGTAGATTTTGACATTTGAAACACATAATAAACATAAATAGGAAAAATTAGCACAAAAGGCTAGAATTTAAATTTGTTTTACATTCAATTACCATTCGCATCATATCCAAAAATGATTACATAATCTATGTTCACAAAAATGCATATATGCATAGATGTCCATACATACATATTACATCCCATGTCTCTCAAACTACAAGTAAAGTAAAAGTTGTAAAAGCTAACTACAAGTAACTGCACCACAAAAGTGTAGCTGCACCAAAAAGAAGTAGCTCCAAGTATACCGATTGATGAACCCGAAATTCGGCCCTTTAAGAGTGTTGAATTAACACTTTAGATGTCATTGCAGTCGGGCTGAATTGGGTTCATCAAAAGACCATCTAATTACTTAATCAAATAGAATCAAATGGTCGTAATTTTATTTTACTTGGTAAGAAACCAAGGTCGAACTCAGGGACACGAGCCTCTCTCATATTATATAGATTTTTATCTATCTATTTAAATGTTGAGTTAAAGAACCATAGGTCAAACAATGCTAAAGGACAAGACAATGCACTAAACAAATACAAAACATGCATTTTTTTATTATTTTTAATCATGCAATTAACAGCTATGCAAAAAAATATATACCCTAGATCAGAATAAAATGATGAGCAAATTTTACAATGAGTCAATTTCGAGTTTGATTTATGGGTCAAGCTTGATGGACAAATTAAACAAGGCATAAGCTTAAGCAATAAGGGACACATGGCTTCTAAAATAATACATCAAAAATTTTGTGTCCAAAATAAGAAATGAGCATGCCATTAGAAAGATCATAAAATAAGCTTCGAAATGGAACTGAAATCAACTAAAACAGAGATACGGTGCTCAAGATATACATGAAAGAAGTCAAGGGCATAAACGCAAGAAAACATGAAAAGATAAATACAAACATGTCCCTGTGAGGGACTAAAATGCAAATATGAAAAAGTGTGTGACCTTCCCTGTAAATAACCCACACACAAGGGCATTTTTGCAATTATTGAAACCCACGAGGGCATAAGAGCAAATTACCCACTACGCATGTGGTCGGCACGTGATATAAGGACCTGTCTGCAAAATGGAGAAGTCGGCCGGGCCTTTGTGAAAATATCCCAGAAGACACGTGCTGTGCACGTGCTCTCTAGGCTCGGGAACTCCAAGCCTAATGGTTCAGATGCTGAGGCTCGGAGGAGCTCTAGGACTGCCACGTGGTCGACTATGGTCCATCCGATCATGGCAATCGGATGGCTGATGTACGTGTCTGCTGGCGTGGCGTGGCTTTATCTGGGCCGTCAGATGGTCTCCGGGAGGGGACCATCCAACGGTCGTTGTTCCTCCTTCCTCATCTGCAGCTGGCGGCGAGATCAGAATTCTGGCGAAGGAGCTCGAGCTCCGCCACTCCTCTCTGGTGTCGGTGACGCTCGCCCGATGCTTCTGGAGGGTTGGAGATGAAGCTCATAGGTTGAGCAAGCTGCGACGATGCTCGATGCAGCGTCTCGTCGCTCTGATGATGGAAGCGAGGCTCGGCCAAAGTGCACCGGTGAGGTCTCCGTTCAGTGAAGTCTCGAGTACCTGCACGCGTTAGTATGTAGCCGAAGCAAAGGACGCATGTGCATGAGTGGGATGGAGGGCTTGTGAGCGTAAGGAGATGGAGCCTTGATGCTCTTCATCTCTGGCGAAGGAGGATGAAGGTGGAGGAGGTGTTCAGGTAGTGAAGAAAGGGGTGAGGTGATTGGGACGATGCACGTGAATGACGGGAGTGAAGCGAAGCTCGAGGAGCTATCAATGGAAGGTGGGAAGGGGTATAGAGACCTAAGAAATTGAGCAAAATGTAAAGAAAAATACAACTGAGGTTGGAGAGCTTACCTGAGGTCGGGCGGAGCGGAGGCCTGGGCTCGAGGTCCTTGGAGGACCTCGGGGTCGTCGCACATGCTGGTCGGCCGTTCCAGCGAGCTCGAGTGGGCTGGGAGCATCGTGACACCGCCATGGAGGTCGGCGGGTCTCACCGAGGGTGTGGGGTCGTCTTCGCTCGATCCATTCACCTCCCCCGTCACAGGGAGGTGGAGGAGGGATGGGACCTTCCCCGCGTAAAGGTGGACGAGTGTGAACGAGGGAGGTGACGGAGTATTTGTACGTGGTTCTGACGAGTGGGATCGTGGGTTGCGAGGGAGATATGGAGCGATTGGAGGAGCTTCGTGGAGTGCGTGAAGGCTCGCGAGGGTGAGGGAAGATGGGAGAATGTGGTGAGGTGGTTAGCGAGAGAGAAGATAGCTGGAGGAGATGGAGAAAATAAGAAGGGTGACGTGTGTTTGCGAGGTGAAGAATGTGTGAGAGATGGGGGGTCAGAGATTGATGACGATACCCTGGCCGTTGGATTGTGAGATCCAACGGCTGTCAGTTGAGCGCTAACGGGTGGTAGGGATGCGGTCCCAAAGCGTTGCGATCGAAAGGTCGAGGATGGCGCCACGTGTCGCTCTCGCAGACAGGCGGAGGCGGTCGGCCCAGATCACATCTAAACTATAATCAGATGTCTAGAAATGGTTGTGGGGATAGCGATTGAGATGGATGGGCAAGGGTGCGATCGAATGGCTCACAGATTGCCACGTGGCGGGTTCTGGACGAGGCGCTAACAGGCGGTGAGGATCAGAGATGGGGAAGATCAGACGGCTGGGAATAAGGGAGCACGTGGAGAAATCAGAACCGTTGGATTGACAAGAAATCCAACGATCAGGAAAACGGGCGGATAGTGCAAAGGGGACCAGGCCGCGTGGCTCAACCAAAACGGGCCACGTGGCCCAATCAGACTATTCAGAGAAAGAAATTGAATTTTGAAGGTGAAGATGGTCGAATTTGAGAAAACTCAAAACATGAAAGTTGTCTCGATGAGATCTACAAGTTTCATGTTGACCAAAAATGGAAACGAGGTCAACTAAAGATAGCAAATATTTTTAAGGGCATTTTTAAGGATAAAAACACCATGGCTTTTGATTTTGTGATTTTTTTGTGATTTTTAATTAATTCAAGACTCTGGTAATAACAAGGCATTATCAGATTTGTATTGACACAAATTTAAGCAAGGGGGTTAAAAATGGAGACTTAAGAAGATGAAATCGAGTTTCACCACCCCCCTATACTTAAACTATGCTCGTCCCCGAGCATCCAAGAGAATGAATAAACTGGATTAACCCCCTTGTGCATGTGAGTACAGGATCCAATCTGTTTAAGTCCACTCAACTTTAGAGGTCCAAAAATTTAGCGCTCAACTCAGCCTTAATCAAGAGGCACATGATGAATCCACATTTCATCATCTTTATTCTATCATTTTGGCCTCAAAAACCCTAGCAAATGCGTGTAAATACCCTTAATTAGAGCATATTAGCATTCATGCATGTGCATGTAAATAGTGTGTAAAACGATGTAATCAAAGCCAAAATTATAGAATAAATAAAAGAAAAGAAAAAGAATAAAATATTATAAATATTTTATGACCCGAAACCCCGAGACCTAGGCATCTTAATGAATAGGTCGACCAGAAATAAAGTAGGGGGAGATAAGGGCCAGATGCCTATTCTTTTTAATTCATTCTTTATTTATTTTGGGACCTATTTTTGGTTCTACTTTTTATACCTCAAATAAAGAAACTTTGTACAGGAAAGTTGTAGATAATTAAATAAATAAAAATACAAAATTGATTTCATTCAAAAATGTTGTACAGATAAAAATTTATGGTCTGAATAAAAATCCAGAATCCAAACTTCCCAGACCCGTATCTCATAAATGAAAACTCCAAATGCATCAAACTCACCTTTAATTGTATATAGAGTAAAATAAGCTATTTAATGGTGGTGGTTTCATATTTGGCGGAGCTACGGTTTGAAAGTTGAGTTTTGGACCCCTATTGTATACTTGTACAGATTAAAAAATATTCAATTTATTATTTATTCATTATTTTTGTATTTTTATAATTTTGTAATTATTATTTATAATATATTTGTTCATTAAAATCAGAATAAACATACAAATAAAACACAAAATAAAATACATGTATATATCTAATACATAGGTATTATACCTATATACAAACATGTATAAGTTATACTTATATTTTATTAAGTGTACAAAATATATCAAAAAATAAAATAAAAATATTTTTAAGTGTATAAAAGTATTTTATAATTTTATAAAATAATAAACAAAAATAAATAAATTAAAAACACAAAATAAAAATAAAATAATAAAATATATAGGTATATGTACCTACAAAGGGTATAAAAGGGAACTTGTAAAAATATACCTCATAAAAATAATTAAAAATCACCATAAAATAAAATATAAAATAATAAACATTTTTTATTTAATAACCTAAATATAATAATATCATTTACTATTTTTAAATTCATTTTCAAATCTTTTTTAGGGCCTTTTTCCTAGTTGGTCCACGTGGACCAACCAGGTGGCAGTCACAGTTGACCTCGGTCAACTGTCTGCCCTAGGTCATGTAGCCTTAGTCAGCCTCATTTTTGACCCGCTTTTGCGGATTTATCGAGGCCACATCTTTCATCCTTTGGTGTCGCATCCTTCTGCAAACTTGCTCCTCTATCATCCCTCCTACTCGCCCAATGATTTTTTCGGGAAGATCATCACTGCTCTTCCCGTTGACCCTCGATCCTTGGGCACACTCCACCATCCATTCAAAAGGCCACCCCATTTTCCCTTTGATTTTCGAACCGGTTTTGAGAGCTTCAAACCTCTGGGTGAGTGAGGGTAGAGACTCCTGTAGGATCCCCGGATCCCTGTCGAGGTGCAGCGAGGTTCGACGGCCGTGTTCCAGCTACCTCCGGTGCCCCGCCGCCGTCGGGGTTTCACCTCGTCCTTCCTGGGCTTAAGGTCTGTTTTTATTCATTTTCTTGTTGTTTTTCCTGCATTTTGTTGATCCCAGTAGTTGTAGAAACCATACCCACTTTCCATTTCGCCTCGCTTCCATCAGATCCCACCTCGTCCCCCATTCGCCTATTCCACCTCCAGGAGCTCTTCTGGGCTCCATATTTTTGTTCTAACTGCTCCCCTACAGGAAATAGCCAGAGAAAACTTTTTTGCAGGTGCTTTGAACTTTGAGGAGGAGCTCCAGGGGTCGTACGTCGCCGGACGTCCTCCAGTGGTGTTGGCCATTTTTGAGGACTCCCCTAGTTGTGGAATCACGCCAGGAGCTAAGAGGGACCATCGGCAGGCTTGAAGGAGGCCGGAGGAGCACGCACCACCAGATCTAAACTCGCCCTAGGCGAGTTCATCTCCAGGTCCTCCAGCCCTTTCAAGAGCCGTCGGATTGGGCCTGATCTTGGAGCACAGTAGCGGTCGTCAGATCTTCAGGAGCCTTGACCGTCAGATCCCATCGTGGGATCTAATCTCGGCCATTCGCGCGAAGGGGCATCACGCTACAGGAGCGCGACGCGTGGCGTAAGTGGGAGGTGCTCCGCCGTCCGATCCACCCTTTGACTGGGTATTTTGCAAAATCAACCCGACGCTTTTTGTATTTATTATTTAACATATAAACATTCCTTTGTCGTGTTTTAATTTTGTAAAATTTACAAGTACCCCCTGACTTTGATAGTTTTCTATTTTGGCCCCGGCCAAGTCACGTGCTATGCGCACGTGCATTTGGCTATTTTGCAGAGGGACCCAAGGGATTTTGTGTATTTAGCTTTAGTCCCAAAAACTTGGTATGCAGTTATAAAGTTTTGAAATTTTGCAATCCAACCCCTAAGTTTTTGGATAATTGCTTTTTAGTCCTTCCCAGGCGTGTGCTTCGCACGCGCGTGGGTGGACTTTTGCGTGAGACCCCTTACGGGTTTGGTCATTTGCATTTGGTCCTTAAACTATTTATTTCAGTATATAACCTTTGTGGAACAAATGCGGAGAGGCCCCTCAACTTTTCTATATTTACAAAAAGGCCCAGGTTTGTAGTTTCTTTTTGTTGTTTGTATTTATTCCATGCATTGATAAAACCCCAAAAATTCCTCAAAAATTAATTTAGGCTCATGTTGCATCATACTTCCACGCCATATTTTTGCATTCCATTTTTGTTGCTTTTTAATATTTATTAAAAATCAAAAACATGCATTTCAGTACTGTCTATCTTCGAAAATCCATAAAAATTAGCAAAACTTCTTGGAAAATTCTAAAAAAATTATATATTGTGTATATTAGTGTCCTCTATGTCAATCCAAAAATCATTAAAATTTCAAAACAAAAACCTTAAAAATTAGAAAATACTCAAAATCTTTATAAAATCTAAAGATCACAGAAATATCTAAAAATATAAACTCAGGTTCTGTAGTTTCCCTATTTTATTGTCTTTATTTTAAAATTAATTTGGGAAAATTTTGTTACTGTTTGATATTTTTCATTCCCATTTTAATTTCGGCCAGCAGCTTAGTGTACTGTTTTATTATATTTTGACTTTTAAAAATACCAAAAATATTCTAGAAAATCCCCAACAATCACAAAAATAGTAAAAAAATATAAAAAGACCAAAAATATTTTATTTCTCAATTTTTGAGCATTTTTCCCTATATTTATAAATACTCTATCCCATCTTTTCTTATATATTATATATAGTCTATTATTGAAAAATAAAAAATATATAATATATAAAAAGAAATAAAAAATCATAAAATTTAAAATCAAAATACAAAATTAAAAATTAAAAAAATTAAAAAAATTAAAAATTAAAAACCCAGAAAAACATTTCCATCTTGTAGACACACAATCACATCACTCATTTTGCATTTTGCCGATCTATCCTTCCTTGCTCCCTGAGTTCGACACTCTACCTACTTCCACTATACACCTGTTTGTAGAGTTATAATAAATTTGACTCCACATTTATTCTTCATTGCTTGATATATATCTTGTGGGTTCATTGTTGATGTTAGCCGGGATTCATTGAGGGTCGCCACAGCGACACGGTTGTCTCCGCTTTGTGAGAGACATTAGACCCCTGTGAATTTCGGTTAAATCAAATGGCGCCGTTGCCGGGGAGTAACAACGCGTAGATCTTATTTTTGTTGTGTTGTGGTTGTTTGTATGCATTTCGCATCTTTATTTTTATTTTCATTATTTTTTATATATATGTTGAATTGTCTAACGACTCTCCTTGTTTGGATTTCGTGCGAGGTAAGCGGATCAAGGGAGGAGCCCCTCTTGGAGCACCTTCGCACCCACGTGAAGCGGATGTAGCCTAGCACAAAGAAGGACTTGGAGGATTTTGCAGACAACCCCTTAGAATTTATTTTCTTGTATTATTTTGTAATTTAAGTGAGTGAGAGACCCATATTATTGTAATAATACAGGTACACTGGACTTTGGACTCTTGAGCCTAATTTCCAAGTGATTGTTCACTTGGGGGCTCGCCGCGGCTTTTCTCAGTTTTTCTTCGCATTCTTTTTCATTTGTTTTCCGGTTTTGATTTTATTTCTTTTGTGTGATTGAGCCCCTAGTTTTAGGATTGCTTGCGATAGATTAAAGCCAAACACCTAATATATTTGCATGTACCTATAGCCGAGTTTGGACTTAGTCAAACTATAAAACAGTCGCTTCACCATCTTCTAGCCTACGTGCCGCGAGCCCACCCTACCAAGCGCTGCTCCTGGACTTGATTTGTCGAGAGGAGGAGGGGTGAGCCTAGACCGGACTCTTGGATTGAGGATCGGTGACCGACTTGTGGTTCTTCACGATAATAGCAATTTCTGAAACTTAGGGTGATTTCATCGGCTTGCATTTGCATATAGATAGGTTTCAATTCTGCTGAGCATCCTTGCATGTAGAGTGCTGGAGGTAAGGTAAGCATTTCTCTTTAGCATACATCATTGATTTGCCGCTTGCATTGCTTTTCCATCTCTGTACCTCTGATTTTGCCAACCTAGGAGCTTAAAGGAATTGAATCCCCGATAGGATCGTGCATTCTCATTAAAAACCAAAAAAAGTGATATCCAATAAAATTGGGACTGTTAATATTACTCGACCCTAAAATCAATCAAAAAGAAAAATCTTGTATTGGGGCGAGTAATCCCCTCATTATCCTCATTTTACATTGCTCGCGCACACACTAAGGTTAGAGCCCAATCCCATTTCAGCCCCTAAGTGTGTGTGCAAAAATTTTTGACTTCTCACCTAACTCTAAAACAGACAAGATAGAAAGACCGCATTTTGCGGTCTCTACCGTGTTGAGTAGGTGAATTGAGGGTTTGTCTTATTTTCATTTTTGTTTGTGATTGTTTTGTGTGTGTCCTAGATCACTTCTGCGCATTTGCGCCTTTCTTCTTCACTCTTTGGCTTGACCACCGTGCTCTCCCGATCATTTCCTTTTGCTTTCGAGATGGACCCCTGGAGCACATTTTATCCTGACTTTGCGGATCCCTCGCTCACTCCAGCCGGTCCACCTCCCTTTTATCAAGAGGACCCTCCTCCTACTTTTTCTGGTTTTTGTACATACCCGCCTCAGCCACAGTATCAGGACTCAGATTTCTATCCACACCCACCTCCACCTGTATATTATCCACCTCCACATCCACACCCACCCGAGTCTGACCTGTTGGAGTCACCTCCCTCTATCTCTATGAGTGATATCTTGAATCGGATGATGGTGCGCATTGATTTGATGAATGATCATCTTACTATCTTGAGGAAAAATCATATTAATGCTCCTTTCGTCGGGGATACGGATTTACTTGTAGGTGATCATGGGAGCTTGCAATCGCCAAAAATACAAAAAATGAGAAAATTTTAAAAATACAAAAAGAGTTCGGGAGACACTTGGTTGATTCAGACCGTGAGAAGAGTGCCCATCTGCCAGACTTTTTGACCATACACTCACCCACATCCTGTCCCACCTTTGACCCCGAGGATGCCGCTGTACAGACTGCTCTTGGCATGCCTCGTTTATATGCTGATTCCGACTTCCTCCCTTGTATGGAGGAAGTCCAAACATTCAAAAATTGTTGACTGAACCCGAAGTGGTGGCCACTATTCATGAGATCATCCGTGCCCCACTTCAGCAGGCCATAACTGATTTATCTGCTCCTCTTCCCAAGAAGAGAAAGCGGAGGAGCAGATCTGAGCGTCACATTTTGACCATGGCCACTGCCCACACCATCACACACCATCCCATTCCCAGAAAGAAGAACACAGCTACCCCTTTCATCACTTGCACAATCTCTGACTACACTTGTGATCGCACTCTCCTGGATGGCGGTGCATCTATTAGCATATTACCCTTCTCATTGGTACAGTCTCTTCACTTAGGGCCTCTCAAGAAAACCAGGATGATCGTTCAATCTGCTAATGGATCTATCAAGAGGCCGAAGGGTATCCTTGAAAATGCCGTCATTTCTATTCAGGGCACGAGCCTCATGTTGATTTTGTCGTGTTGCCCATGGAGACCTCCACAGGGGAGTCGTCTCCAATCATCTTGGGAAGACCATTCCTCGCCTCTGCGAGGGTCGTTATTGACTATGGATCAGGAGAGATTCGCTTCCGTCCTGTTGATGAGAGCGAAGTGTTGATCACCACACCCACAGTAGACCAGAGACCTGCACTTGATGCACCCTCACCGATTCTAGCTGACTCCGAGGCCTATGACATATCTGATGATATTGGAGAAGTTTGCTTATTGACTGCTGATGAGACCCGAGAAATCCTCCAAATGGGGAAATACTCGGAAAGCATGTACCTCGAAGTTCCTCCTTCTGGTGTGTGGCGATGTGTTGATGAAATCCGCGGGATTTACGTGATTGATACCATTGAGCGAAGGGCAGATACCAAGACTAGACATGACGGACATGGTTTGACTACTTCCACTGATAAGTTCGTTCCTGGTCACTCAAAAGTAAAGATGATTGAGGTCGGTTATGATGCTGGCCATTATTTTGATAGATTCGGCTATTGTGATGAAGACAATGATTCAGGTGAGATTCTTGAGGACGAGCAGAGTTCGACTACTTCCGATGATGACTTCGTTCCTTTTGGTTTCGACCTGGACGAGACCTCGCAGGACGACTCCGATTACACCTCTGCCGATGATGATGAGTTCGTCCCATTCCACTTTGATATCAGCGAGACCTCCAAGGCCAGACCTGACCACGCTTCTTCCACTCGCCCGTCTGCGCCTTCACACCGTAGGACCACCAAGGGTGAACCTAGCCATAATACTTCCATTGAACAGTTCGTCCCTTTCCGATTTGACTCCACTGAGGGCCTTCACCTGTCGACCCTGATCAACTTCCATCCACTGTGGACCCCGATGTCGACTTGCACCACACCAGATCTATCCCTCAGCGGTCCAAGAAGGTCTGCTTTCCACCTTGATCATTTGTATATCCATCTCTGTTGTATATTCTTTTGTCTTCACCTCTATCCATCTTTCTGTATTGCTCACCCACCCATTCTCGTGTTTGCCTTGCTTAGGATGTACTTTGTCCTAAGTATAGGGTGGTGGACGAGCCGAGTGTTCTGTCTTCATTCCATTTCATCACTCCTGTTGTGGCCTATACTTAGGGCCTCTTTTACCCTAAGTATAGGGGGAGTGGTGTGTACATCCGATGATCTCATTTCCAGTCTCATCTCTTTTCTTCTTTTCTTCTTTTCTTCTTTTCCTTTTCTATTTTCCTTATCTATCAAAAAGGTGCCGCCCCTTGTAGACAGTTTTCTACACTTAGGACGTACTTTGTCCTAAGTATAGGGGGTGTGCACCCCGAGTTTCTTTATTTTTCGATCATCTCCATTGTCTCCTTTTCTTGTCCATACTTAGGGATATCTTACCCTAAGTATAGGGGGAGACAACCAGAGTACGATCTGTTCATTCCCACCCTTGACCCTCCCTGCGTTGTGTACAATCTGTTATATTTAGGATTATTTGATCCTAAGTATAGGGGGACGGTCAACTTCTCATTGGTTCATTTATTTATTCTTCAGACTTGCCTATACTTAGTACGAGTTGTCTTCTCTTTTATCTCCGATCTATGAGGACATAGCTCAAGCTAAGTATAGGGGGGTCATATATACTATATATACTTTAGCCATAACTCGTACTTTCGTATTTTCTTAATAAATATGGCTAATAATTCTTTAAAATTCATTAAAAACTGTAATAAAAAGATGTTACCAGTCAAATTCTTTTTGTATTTACTGATTAATAAATCAAGTGAAAATGTTTTTTGCAAAATGTTTGAAAAATAGTTTGAAAAATCTATGTGAAAATCTTTTGAAAACTATTTTGAAAACATTTTGTTACATGTTTTCAACCTTTGTAAAAACATTTTGTTTGAAAAATTTATTTTCTTTGTGTGAAATAAAAAGTTTAAAAAATGATTTGCAAATGGTTTGAAAAATGGTTGCAAAAATATTTGAAAAATCTATCTATACTGTTTGAAAACCTTTGCAAAATGATTTTCAAATGTGTGTACATGTTTGTAAAATGTTTGTAAAAATTTATTTTGGACTATAGTTTTCAAAATTGTTTGAAAAACATGTGTCAAATAAGTTTGAGGAATACATACATCTCACCAAAATCCACTATATACATATTTATAAAATTGAGCACTTACCCTATAAATTCTTAAAAACCACTTCTTGTAAATATAAGAAGCACTCCCGTGTACATATTTTTCACCTAGTTTTCAGCCAAAACCTTTTTGTTTTGAAAAATCTCAAAAACATTTTCAAAATTAAAATCCAAAAACATATGAAAAATACAAAAAAAAATGCATATGCATCATCATCATCTTTTCAAAAATCCATAAAAAGTTCAAAATCTTTTAAAATTGCATCACAAAAATATTTTCTGCATTGCATTTGCATAGCATTAGCATTTTTCGGATTGAGTTTGATAGTTGAACAAGTCTAAGTAAAATCCGGAGATTGGAGCTTGATTGGATCTTAAAATCAACCTAATAACAGGAACCTTATAGGAACTGGGTTTGAGGTACTTCAGGTCTAGCTGACTTAATTCTTTGAGGATCACGAGACTTGGTTCAATGGATTCTTGACTGCCTAAGTAGAGTATTTCGGAGCACACGCACGACTCTTGTTGATAATGACCTAACTTGGACACATGCACTTTCACATGGCTCGACTCAGTTGGAGTGGTGAGGGGATTGGATTTGCCGGTATGAGACACACACAAGTGGAAACACTTGTCCTCCTCTAGGGAGGGAAGTGCACCCCAACCCGTCCAGTGATGAGGAAGTCCTAAAGACAGGAGAGTGTGGGTTGCATTAAAGCTTCAAAAGAGGGATAGTCTATTGACTCAAGAGGAAAAACTCCTTATGTAAATGCTTTTGTGAATAGTATTTTAAAAAAAAAGAAGAAGAGACAGGCATGTACAAAAATAAAATGCCTGCAAAGTATGTACAAATGTTGTAAAGTCAATAAGCAAGCTTGAGTTCCAAAGTCAAATATGTGAGCCTGCAGTAGGATGACTTGACTACACTGGTCTTGCATCCCAGGATAGGTAGCTACACTGGCTACCGTCCATTCTTCTCTTCACCCCTCCTCTTGAGTTGGTTGCCACTTGAACTTAGAAGGGAATACCCTGCTCCTCGAGGATGGAGTTGTTAGATTAGGGAATCATTGGGTTGTCGTACTGGAGATGTTAGTTTCTTTGTCATTCTAGTTGGGGAGAGCCACTATCACTTACACTGTACGAGTTAGATTCATAATCGTAAGGGTTTGCGTATGAATTGAGATATTTCTGACCTGGCTATTGAGGAGACTTGAATAGAGTATTGGGATTCGCAGGGACTGTTGGGATTTCAAATCCGGTTCTCACTAAGGTTCCGCCCGCACTAAAATCCAAAGGTCCGACTTAAGATCCAAACTTTGATTTTGTGAAGACAAGTTTGATTATTAAACTAAATCCACTTTCTTCTTTTTCCTTTTCTTGTTTTCTTTTCTGCACTTATTGCATAAGTGTTTGCCAGGGACTAGCAAAGGTAAAGTATAGGTGTATGATGAATCCACATTTCAGCATCTTTATTCTATCATTTTGGCCTCAAAAACCCTAGTAAACGCGTGTAAATACCCTTAATTAGAGCATATTAGCATTCATGCATGTGCATGTAAATAGTGTGTAAAACGCTGTAGTCAAAGCCAAAATTATAGAATAAATAAAAGAAAAGAAAAAGAATAAAATATTGTAAATATTTTATGACCCGAAACCCGAGACCTAGGCATCTTGATGAATAGGTCGACCAGGAATAAAGTAGGGGAGATAAGGACCAGATACCTATTCTTTTTAATTCATTCTTTATTTATTTTGGGACCTATTTTTGGTTCTACTTTTTATACCTCAAATAAAGAAACTTTGTACAGGAAAGTTGTAGATAATTAAATAAATATAAATACAAAATTGATTTCATTCAAAAATGATGTACAGATAAAAAGTTATGGTCTGAATAAAAATCCAGAATCCCAACTTCCCAGACCCGTATCTCATAAATAAAACTCCAAATGCATCAAACTCACCTTTAATTGTATATAGTGATAAAATAAGCTATTTAATGACGGTGGTTTCGCATTTGGCGGAGCTACGGTTTCAAAGTTGAGTTTTGGACCCCTATTGTATACTTGTATAAATTAAAATATTCAATTTATTATTTATTCATTATTTTTGTATTTTTGTATTTTTATAATTTTGTAATTATTATTTATAATATATTTGTTCATTAAAATCAGAATAAAAATACAAATAAAACACAAAATAAAATACCTGTATATATCTAATACATAGGTATTATACCTATATACATACCTGTATAAGTTATACTTATATTTATTAAGTGTACAAAATATATCAAAAAAATAAAATAAAAAATATCTTTAAGTGTATAAAAGTATTTTATAATTTTATAAAATAATAAACAAAAAATAAATAAATTAAAAACACAAAATAAAAATAAAATAATAAAATATATAGGTATATGTACCTACAAAGGGTATAAAAGGGAACTTGTAAAAATATACCTCATAAAAATAATTAAAAAATCACCATAAAATAATACATAAAATAATAAACATTTTTTATCTAATAACCAAAATATAATAATATCATTTACTATTTTAAATTCATTTTCAAATCTTTTTTAGGGCCTTTTTCCTGGTTGGTCCACGTGGACCAACCAGGTGGCAGTCACAGTTGACCTCGATCAACTGTCTGCCCTAGGTCCTGTAGCCTTTGTCAGCCTCGTTTTTGACCCGCTTTTGCAGATTTATCGAGGCCACATCTTTCATCCTTTGGTGTCGCATCCTTCTGCAAACTTGCTCCTCTATCATCCCTCCTACTCGCCCAATGATTTTTCCGGGAAGATCATCACTGCTCTTCCCGTTGACCCTCGACCCTTGGGCATGCTCCACCATCCATTCAAAAGGCCACCCCATTTTCCCTTTGATTTTCGAACCGGTTTGGAGAGCTTCAAACCTCCAGGTGAGTGAGGGTAGAGACTCCTGTAGGCTCCCCGGATCCCTATCGAGGTGCGGCGAGGTTCGACGGCCGTGTTCTAGCTACCTCCGGTGCCCCGCCGCCGTCGTGGTTTCACCTCATCCTTCCTGGGCTTGAGGTCTGTTTTTGTTCATTTTCTTGTTGTTTTTCCTGCATTTTGTTGATCCCAGTAGTTGTAGAAACCATACCCCACTTTCCCATTTCGCCTCGCTTCCATCAGATCACCCGTGAAGCCACCTCACCGGAGCTTGCTCAGATGAGCCTCCACCTTGTCCCCATTCGCCTATTCCACCTCCAGGAGCTCTTCTGGGCTCCATATTTTTGTTCTAGCTGCTCCCCTGCAGGAAATAGCCAGAGAAACCTTTTTTGCAGGTGCTTCGAACCTTGAGGAGGAGCTCCAGGGGCCGTACGTCGTCGGACGTCCTCCGTCGGTGTTGGCCATTTTTGAGGACTCCCCTAGTTGCGGAATCACGCCAGGAGCTAAGAGGGACCATCGGCGGGCTTGAAGGAGGCCGGGAGGGGCACGCACCACCAGATCTAAACTCGCCCTGGGCGAGTTCATCTCCAGTTCCTCCAGCCCTTTCGAGAGCCGTCGGATTGGGCCTGATCTTGGAGCGCAGCAGCGGCCGTCAGATCTTCAGGAGCCTTGACCGTCAGATCCCAACGTGGGATCTAATCTCGGTCGTTCGTGCGAAGGGGCATCACGCTACAGGAGCGCGACGCGTGGCGTAAGTGGGAGGTGCTCCGCCGTCCGATCCACCCTTTGATTGGGTATTTTGCAAAATCAACCCGGTGCTTTTTGTATTTATTATTTAATATATAAACATTCCTCTGCTATGTTTTAATTTTGTAAAATTTACAAGTACCCCCTGACTTTGATAGTTTTCCATTTTGGCCCCGGCCAAGTCACGTGCTATGCGCACGTGCATTTGGCTATTTTGTAGAGGGACCCAGGGGATTTTGTGTATTTATCTTTAGTCCCAAAAACTTGGTATGCAATTATTAAGTTTTGGAAATTTTACAATCCAGCCCCAAAGTTTTGGATAATTGCTTTTTAGTCCTTCCTAGGCACGTGCTTCGCACGCGCGTGTGTGGACTTTTTGCATGAGACCCCTTGCAAGTTTGGTCATTTGCATTTGGTCCTTAAACTATTTATTTCAGTATATAACTTTTGTAGAACAATTGCGTAGAGGCCCCTCAACTTTTATATATTTACAAAAAGGCCCCTACTAGGCTTGTAGTTTCTTTTTGTTGTTTGTATTTATTCCATGCATTGATAAAACCCCAAAAATTCCTCAAAAAATATTTTAGGCTCATGTTGCATCATACTTCCACGTCATATTTTTGCATTCCGTTTTTGTTGCTTTTTAATATTTATTAAAAATCAAAAACATGCATTTTCAGTACTGTCTATCTTCAAAAATCCACAAAATTAGCAAAAATTCTTGGAAAATTCTAAAAAATATATATATTGTGTATTTTAGTGTCCTCTAGTGTCATTCCAAAAATCACTAAAAATTTCAAAATAAAAACCTTAAAAATTAGAAAACACTCAAAATCTTTATAAAAATCTAAAAATCACAGAAAAATTCTAAAAATATAAACTCAGGTTCTGTAGTTTCCCTATTTTATTGTCTTTATTTTAAAATTAATTTGGGAAAATTTTGTTACTATTTGATATTTTTATCCCATTTTAATTTCGGCCAGCAGCTTAGTGTACTATTTTCTTATATTTGACTTTTAAATATACCAAAAATATTCTGAAAAATCCCCAAAAATCCTAAAAATAGTAAAAAATATAAAAAGACCAAAAATATTTTATTTTCCAATTTTTGAGCATTTTCCCCTATTTTTATAAATACTCTATCCCATCTTTTCTTATATAGTATATATAGTCTATTATTGAAAAATAAAAAATATATAAAATATAAAAAAGAAATAAAAAATTCATAAAATTAAAAATCAAAATACAAAATTAAAAATTAAAAAAAATAAAAAAATTAAAAATTAAAAACCCACAAAAACATTTGCATAGTGTAGACAACACATCACATATCACATACACAGTTGCTTGATCTATCCTACCTTGCTCCCTGTGATCGGCCTCTACATACTTACTCCTATACACCTATTTGTAGAGTTATAATAAATTTGACTCCACTTTATTTTTCATTGCTTGACTTATATTTTGTGGGATCAATGTTGACTAATCAGGGACTTTGAGCGGTAAATACACCGATTGCGGTTTCGCCTTGTGAAACCGTACGACCCTCGATTTCCCTGGTTATTAGCACCCAATTCCTTTAATTTTCCAGACTCTCTCTGATATACATATAGACTAAGGGTATGATCTTAGTGTTGACTGCGTTCACGAGAGTCGAGTTAAATCTTCACCCAAGGTCTTGGTCTTAAAAACTCTCCTAAGGACCCAATCCTCAACACTAGGGAATAATTAAACTCTTGTGTTCAGTCCACCGTCTCTTTAGTTGTCAGACTAAAAAATGTAGATGGAAGGCCAGTAATGGAGGGCATGGGATTGTGTCATTTCTTCTCTCCCTCTCATTGGAACAAGGATTCTCTCTTAGTGCCTTATACGCAACACATTTTTTTGGTGTTGACCAGTGCGTCCATCAAGAGAAGGTGGAACCGTCTACACTTGTTTTCCTGGGAATACATAGGGGTGTGTCTTTTTTGAGTACCTATCATACCTTCTACACCCAGACTTGTAGCATTTACGATGTAGAGCCCTTTTTTGGTGCAAGCCCGACTCCTGGTCCTAGTAGCGGTGGTCCAAGTGGACACTTTAAAAAGTTTGGGAGCGCTCGCCTTTGGTGGAAGCTCTTTGATATGTAACTTTGTGGAATGAGATCTTTTCTTTGACATTTCATTTATTTGTAGTATTTTGGCTAGCTCCACTACTTTTACCAAGAGTTGGCATACACTGATCAACATTTTTATTTATTTCACACCCTGGCACTTAGGTCAATGTCAAGAGATTAGTATAAGAACCAAGTTCTCATACTGGCTAAAAATTGCTGACACTCAGGTTTCATGAAGCCTTCAAAGATTTTATCCCATCCTCGAGCATCACTAGATCAAGTCCAGACTCGAATCCCTCATCCCAATCTCCCAAGTGAAGAATCAACTCATCTCATCGAAACCGCAGTCGTGCATGTGATGTGCTGATCATATTCTTATTGTCTGAGACTAAGCATGAAATATAGCATGAAAATCTAGAAATCTAGGGGAATGTGGATGATTAATTCTACGACCCTGATGGCTAAGGCTGGTTAACCTAAAATCTCAAGTCCTCACAAACTAAGTTTCCTTGAACATTTTAGATCCTGGGTGAAAGTGTGAATATAGAGAATTAACCCAACTCCTTCATTCAAAAACACACAATTTTTTTTAAGCTTCAAGAGATATTAGGACTGCCTAAACTCAATTAAGTAGATGCATCTGCATTCAGCCAGTATGGATGTAAGTACAGGCCGGAGCCCGTTACTTGAGGACGGGGCCTTACGCGATGTCCTCTAAACCATTCACTCTGCTAAGGGCAAACCCTCACTGAACGCGGCTACTTAATTGGGCTTAGTAGTTACTAATGACTCCTAAAGGATTTTTGGATTTTTCTCATTTTTGGCATTTAATTAAGAGTTAGAACACTGTTTAGACTCAACTTTCCTTGAAATCAAAAGAAAACTTCAATACCATGTCACCCAAAATACAAATTTTCAAAACATCTTCAAAAGATTTTTCAAAACAAGAAAAACTCATTTTTCAAATCATTTTCGAAAATATTTTTTTGAAATAATGTAACATAATATAGAAAAACCGTGAAAAACATTTGAGACCACTTAGTTCAAAGGATTTTACTTTAGCCAAAAAGTTTTAAATTTTTCAAATTTTCAGATTATAGCTAAAGTAAGTATACTATATATACGGTATACCCCCCTATACTTAAACGTTGCTATGTCCTCATAGCACTAAATGATACAAGTCCATAGGTCCATTTAAATATAGAGAAATATACGGAACCAAGGAGGGCTCCCCCTATACTTAGGTTAGAAATAACCTAAGTATAAAGGCAAGGAAAGATGAGTGGAAAAGATCATAGGGACTCGAGTCCCCCCTATGCTTAGGCTGAGATTAGCCTAAGTATAAAGATGGAGATTTGATGTTGGGAGAGACCCAAGGTGAATGAAGAAGAAGGATGGATGTACAAATGAGTGGATGAATCTGCGGAGATAAATGGAGTATCTAAGGCTCAAGGGAGTGTGTCAGAGCAAACATAGCTCAATCAAACAAGCAAGACCCTTCAATTTCACCAACTCACACATGAAACCAACAGAGGTTGGTTTATTATCTTGTCGATTTTATTGGTGATTAAAACATTTTATTTTACGTGAAAAAAAGTGTCAAGTAAAAACAATGCATAAACGAGGGTGTTGCTCTCCCAAAACAAAATTA